>WNGS01169467.1:45378-61356 GCA_020271785.1 Procambarus virginalis
AATCATGAAAAACTCACCCACCACGTTACTGTGAGCAACATAGGACTCATAATCACTCACCCACAACCACAGTAATGTAAAGGTAATGAAACTAGGCAGTTGAAAGAGGAGGCCAGACACAGGAAACCGAATGGGACATGAAGTCCTTCACGAAACGGACAGAGAGAATCTAGGACTTGAGATCATGCCAAACCTGTCTACTGATACCCACATAAAAGAATTACATCAGCGGCGTATGCAAAGCTAGTTAACATCAGGACTTCTTTTCGTGAACCTGTGGTGTAAGGAACTTTCAGAACCTTCTACACCACATATGTAAGACTACTCCCTGGAGTATGCGGACCCAGCATGGAGCCCGTATCTTTCCAAGAATAAGACGAAAATGGAAACTGGTATGCCACTAGCTAGTCCCTGAATTAAGAGACAAAAGTTACGAGGAAAAGGCTGCGTGAAAGGCGCTTCATGTCGCTGGAAGACTGGCGAGCTAATGAAGACATGATCACTACTTACAAAATTCTTCAGAGGAATGACAGGGGTATGTAAAAAAAATATATATATTTAACACGAGTGGTACGCGAACCGGGGACACAGGTCGAAACTGAGTACCCAAATATGCCCCATGGACGTTAGAAAGAACTTTTCAGTGTCAGAGTAGTTACACAGGTGGAATACATTAGGCAGTGATGTAGTGAAGGATGATCCCATACACAGTTTAATTGTAGATATGATAGAGCCCAGTAGGCTCAAGAATCTCTACACCAGTTAATTGACAGTTGTGAGGCGGGACCAAAGAGCCAAAGTCAGCACCCACAAGCACAACTAGGTTGTACACTGCAAACAACAAATGGTATTTCTTGAGACTGAAAAATGTTGCTGCGGACTTGAGCCTCCCAGTAACTCTTCGACTCATCGCTGAAAAAGAGGGAGTTACAAAGGAATGCAAGACAGCCAATGTAGTGTCAATGTGCCAGAATGAAAGGACACAGGAGCCACTAAACTAAACAGTAACTTCATTATCGACCATTCTCAGTTAGGCGCTAGAGAACCTTGCAAGGAAGCGTCTCTTGGAACACTTAAAATAGAAGATTTCTCTCAAAGCGCCAGCATGGATTCATTTAAGGCAGATAATGCCATACGAGTAGTAAGTGTTATGTTTAATTAGAATAACAAAACTAAGGGGAAAGGATAGCTGCCGGTTTTTTCATTGATAATCAACTAATGTGTAACACAGTTCAATTAGTAGGTCTTTATCCAAAAATTGAAGACCAGGATTTCATAATTAAAGGAGTGCAGGTGTGGAGGAGAGAACATCATTGGTTGAAAACAAAGGGTAAGCTGAAAGAAGAGAAATGAGTGGCGAACAGTTGCAAGTATAAAAAACATAAGTAGTGTACCCCCGCGAGATCATTTGGGGTCATTCAGATTGTGATATATGTCATCAAACTAACCGAAGACAGGTACCCTTGTTTGCGGAGTATGCATATTTGATGAGACTTACAAACAAAGACGTTTGAAGGTTAGTAGGAGGATATCTTGATGCGCCTAATTAAGCGGTGGTCGGACAGATGGTCACTTTCCTTTAATACTGACAAATGGAAAGCACTAAACATAGGTGAGACAAACAGAAGGCACCAGGAATAGTATTGGCTAGAAAGTTATTTCTTGATTCTGTTAACACAACAAGGTGAAGACCTTGCTCTAGAAGCTCTGCTCTAGTAGCACGAATTAATGTATGGAACCCCTCTTCACGGATGGCACGAAATGTGGCTAACCTAAGCATATTGATTATCATATAAATGCAAAATATCAATGGAAGAAAAATGCGAGTACCCTGTAGGCGAACCAATAAGTGAGGAATAATAGATTGCCTTACAAGAGATGTGGCAATATGCTCGAAATTGCTAGCTGCCAACACTGTATGTAAGTAACTATCCTGTAAGGCAACAATAAATTTACAAGATAAATTACTGTACTATATATGATAACCTGAAATAAAACTTTGTCTCTGTCTTTGACGTTAGTAAGGACTTGGAGAAACAATATAAATGAGTGTTTCGAGGTAGTAAAATATGTAGGGATGTCTGTAACCCGTAATCTAATGAGGATAAGGGCCAGAGTTGTCCTACTGGAATCTAGATAATTAACTGCAGAGTTACCATTCCTAGTGCTCTGTAAAAGAATAGTAAACTCCCTACCTGGGCAGTTAATTAAGAACTTTGATCAAAGGCTTAGGGGTGCAGAGAGTGTCACCACTTTGAAAAGAACAGCTATACACGTCCCTACTGTATTACACAGTTCTGGATGCGAAAGGATCTTTAGTCCAATACTTCCTCCTAAGTTCTTACTACAAAGTGGAACATGATAGTTCGAAGACAAATCAAAGTACCAGATAAGTACCTGAGGGGGGTGATCTGCCAAAGATAGTCCTCTCTGTTGGAACAAAATTAATTTGGACAAAAGATATAGCAATAGCTTAAAAGACAACCATTACGAGCATGAATTTGCGCATAAAACATCACGTAATCAAAGTCAATCTAATAAACAGATCACAAATTACTACACCTGTAAAGTAGATGTGTTCAGTCACTAGGATGTAAATCTCAAAATGAATTCGGAAAAAAATGCAAAGTATAAAAGCCAAGTATAACAACTAAACACAACATTAAGCAAGGGTACTGGAACAGCTCCTCAGACAAGCTCCTAGAACAGCTCCTGGAACAGCTCCTTTGACAGACCCCGAAATTTAGTTGACGAGTTGTGGTATCGCAGCAATGCTGAACTAAGATGGTATGCCTCTCTATCACACAAATAAAAAAAATATCTGTTAATGGCCCTTACACTGTGTCAATCGCAGGTGGAAACAAATGAGAATCATCAAATAAATTATTAAAACAATTTACTGAAATATTAATGAACAAAAATGGCACCTGAGAACACTTGGCAATCATATAATGCAAAGGTCGACATGATCATATGAAAATTAATACAAAAAATAACTGTAAAAAATTTCAATGAATACAAAGCATGAGGATATACTGGTGTACTAAAGACAACTACCATACCACCACGGCACCAGACACACGGCGTTGGTTGAAGGCAGACGACGGGTGAGAGAGACCAAGGTGATCCCAGAGCACTAAGAGAGAGAGACTGGCTCTCCAGGGAGGCGGTGCCCTTTATATAGTCCGGCGGTGTTGACTCATCCAGTGTCAACGCGAGGTGGACATCTGGTCAACTAGCAAACTGCTCGTTTGTGGCTGGCGGTGCCTTTGTGCTGAGCTGCACCACAGCCAGTTGAAGGCGGCTAACTGCTTGTTTGTGAGCAGGTAGAAGAGACCTCCAGCTTGCCTCTGAGTAGTAGCAGGCCATGCCAGGCCCTGAGGGTACAGAGAGGTGGCAGGACTGATGACTCATCTGGGCTGGTGTAGAGGTGGACTTCCAGTGCAAAGGCATTGAAGGTGAGGGGAAAAGGCAGTTCCAATTCTATGCAGGGAATTCACGTGACACTATTTTACAGCTTAATTATATGCCTTACATCAAGTTCTCCAAATAATCACAACATTACCAATTGGGATATATACAATCTGTAATGATTCCGAGAGTGCGATTCAAGCAATTACGTACTCTTCAACAACGTGCAAGAGTTTGTTTACCCCATGCCTTCAACTTCTTGATGAACATCGATTGAACGGTTATGACACCTCTATCCAATTGGTCCCATCGCATTGTGTTATACTCCATAACGAACTTGTAGATCAATTACCCAAAGCGATGCACAACATGCCTCACATTACCCATCATCCAATTCCTTATGTTGCACGTAAAAGATCCTTTAAAGATACCATCACCCAAAATTTTGCCACGAAATGGAAAACTTCATGCTCACCTTTGTACAATGGGTTCATTAAGAAGAAATGGGAAACTTGGAAACATGTCAGCTATAAAAGCAGAGAAATTGATGTAACGATGACCAGATAAGGGCTGGAACTCACCAAACTGGCAGCACACAGCTCTAGGTACAGAACAGACATCAACGAACTCTGCATCTACTGACAGGTGCCTAAAACAATCGAATACTATCACTGTTTCCGACATCATAGTGCCAGAGTATATTTCAAACAAGTACTTATCGCACTTAAAATACCCATTACCATCGAACATATATTAGGAGGAGGTGACGTCTCGTTACAGGAAACATATCAAATAGTCAAAGCACTGGCAAAATATCTCCAGTCGACCAACAAATTGGGTCACATCTGACCCCCGCCACATTTATACCTGGCGCCACCAACAGCTAAACACTAAACAAATGCCTCGTCTAAGCACCATGGATCAGTTGACGTCATAAAGACAACATACCGCCCTACGGTGCGGCAAGTCTCCCTCTAACGTCCACCTCTCTTTTAGTCGCTGCTCCTCTGTCTACAGCACAACGCAACAAGCACTTATAAAACTCTTATCATTATCAACATAAATGCGTCTCATCTGTACTGGTGCAGTCACCAGGAGGACAAACCCTTCATGCAAACTGCATCTACTAACAAGAAGAAGAAGGATGTGTGTCCGCGGTCACTTAGAATATGTTAAACTAAGTATTTTTTGCAGTACTTCTCAAATATATTATTTAAAATTTTTAAGGAAAGCCATCTAGAAAATGAAGATTGCTTCTTATGAGACAGTTCATACTCATCCTTTAGTGTTTTTTTTTTTTTTTATTTTTATTTTTACATGAAAACATGCTTATAAGTACAATAAAAGAAACAGTTACATCATAAAACAGAACAAAATGACAAAGCACAAACGGGCAAAACTAAGGAACAAAAGTACTAAACACACAATAACGCCAGCCGGAAGGGCCGATCACAAAACAACAATAATGACAAACAGAATACAATAATTAAGTTAAACACAGCGGAAGACAATGCACAAACAACACACCAAAACCTGAAATATACAGAACAAGGCTACCAGCACCGCAAACATACACGGAGAGGCACCAACACAAAACAAAATATTAAATAATAAATAACAATAACAAGAACACAAAATAGTTATACAATAAACAAAAGGAAAAGCTCAACAGCAAAACTCGACAAAAAGCATAAACCCAGACTAGGTCACGCCAACAGCCTGAAGGGCACTCAACACCACACAAACAATCGCACAAGCAGCATCATAAAAACATAGAACCACAAAGCATAACATAAGAACATGACACCCACAACCAGACACACACAAACCAAAACCCCGGACCGCACAGGAACCGGACACATACACACACAAGCCACACAAATAAACCCACAACCACAAACCGGAGCATGCAGGAACCGGGAAACAAACCCGCCCCACCCACTTACACACACCCGACCCACACCCCACACCCATGCACACTAGTGGAAACAACCCACAACACACAACACACAAAGGAATCATGAGTGAGGAACACGTTCCTCAGAGACAAAACCACACGACTCCGCAGCCCAAGGATACCTTCGCTTGTAGGCCTCCCAAATCATATATTCCCTGTCGGTAGGGGGACGATCCCCCTGCCGCCGTGGGCCCTTCATAAACTCGGGAACCACCAGATCAGGCGGAAACGGCCACTCCTTAAGCTCACTGACGCAAGTCGCATAACGAGGCTGTGGAGCGCAACCCACGTCCTTCGAGGAAGCAGACGAAACCAATGAAGCGTACGAGGGCTGCCGAGACGGCCGCGTCGCCGGACACACAGGAGTAGGGGACAACCGACGAGATGGCAACTCCACCGAGACCGCAGGAGACACTGAAGAGATGGCCGGAGATGGAAGAGGCGTCGAAGCCGCAGCCGATGAAACGGGGACCGAGGCAGGGGTTACAGAACCCCCAGAGCGAGCAGACTTTTTCAACACCATCACCAGGCCAGCCCGCTCACTACGGACCTCAGCAGGGGGAACCACCCCCCATGAAGAACCGGAGCCATCCGACGCAGGCGACGCACCCGAAGCAGGAACCACAAACACCATATCTGCAGTGGAGGCCGAAACACTGGCACTGGCATCCTCAGCCAAATGCACCTCCGCCGTCACCATAGTACGCAACGCAGCCGGAGTCACCCCTCCGTCGCCGGCAGATCCACGAGCGTTGAAGTCGCCAACGTCTGCCCACGTTGAAGACGAACGCCGGGAACACCTAGGCACGGGCCGCACATCATCAGACCCGGAGGCCGACTCAGACACACGCTTAACACAAGCCGGGCGAACCGACGCACGCCGCAGTACTGCAGCATCCTCAACCACATGGGGCACCAAGCCAGACACAGGAGGAAGCGCCGGAACCACCCCAGTACCCAGCACAGCCGGAACAGACGTCGAGGGTGCAGGGACAGGGCCAGATGCAGCAGAGGAAGACGGGGGATTAGAGCATAATGTAGGCTGAAGAATCCCAGAGACACTAGGCGGAGCATGACGATCACTAGGCGATGACACAACCTCCGGAGGAGAAGCCACCACCACAGGGGGCGCATTAGGCGACACAGGGGGCATATCCGCGGCCGGAGAGTCGTCCATAGCCACAGAAACCTCCTCCACAGGAAGCGGTGGAAAATCCTTCTCACTGAAGAGGTTCACGGGTGCAGCGGCCGGCGCAGAACAGTCAGCAGCCTGATGGCCCAACAGACCACAACGATAACACGTCCGAGGCTGGCGGGCGTAAAACACACGAACTGTGTACCCCATCAGACGCACAGAGGACGGAATATCCTCCCGGAGCCTCATGCCCAGGGTGCGAATGTTCGTCCTCACACCCTTAAACGGGCTGGAAGATACCACATTCACCCGCACACTAATCACTGCGCCAAAACGGCCGAAGTACCGCCGGAGCAGACCCTCCGGAAACTCCAATGGAGCCCCAAGCACACTGACGTAGGTGAGGGCACCACTCCGATCAGAGATTGCAACAGTGCCCGCACCATCTGGCAGGGTTAATGTCCGCCCCTCGTAACGACGGAGAAAGTCGCGATACGCCAACTCAGTAGTGAACTTGACAAAAACTCGACGTGCCGTCACGAGCTCGACTCCGTAGATTTCAATCACAGGAACAGTAAGCATCTCACACACCCGCGCCAACTCCGGGTACCCAGCCCGGCTGGAAAACTCGAAGCCCACAGACTGAGCCCGCAGTATTGGAGGGAGGGGGACCCCCATCGTGAAATCCACGTCAGCACAGGCGGGCAGACACACACGCCCCCAAACGGCCAAAACTGGCAACCACCACCGATCGGCCAGACGACACGTCTGCACCCTACAGCAGCTCAGGTGGGACTCCTCCTTTAGTGTTGATGATCGAATGACATGATTGGGTTAGACATGGTTGGGTGTAGCTAGTAACTGGCGGAGTGTAGCTAGTAACTGGCGGAGTGACCACGGGGAAGCGTCCACCTTCGCTATGGGAACGAGGGGTAACAGCTAGTGAGGCAAACTGTCATCTCGCGAGAGAGTGGTAACGGCTGGTGAGGCGAACTATCATCTCGAGAGAGAGTGAATGTCTGGACGTGTGTCGCTAACGAGGTGACAATGACACCTAGCACGAAATGTTTAAGGGTTGACGTAACGAAACCCGGCTCCATATTCTTATTCTGGTTGAACATAAGCTGTTATCTACAATTTCAGGGTTTAAGGCTACGCGTAATGATAAACTGACTCAGTTTTTTTAAATCGTGTTGATCCTAGCAAATTGAAGCCGGCTATTTCACTAATGTCTCAGGCATTGGTTACTGAATACATTTTGGATAATGTAGGTCTTAGAATGTGCCTTGAACTACAACTCGATAAATGGCTTGTACTCAGTGATAATGAACCAGCTAATTTTAAATATAGTATCAAGTCTATGATTTTCCACGTTACATTATGTTACGTTACATTATGTCTTACAAGATCTAAAAGTCACACAGTAATAGAACGAACGAACGATGTTCGCATGTTGGTCACATTATGTTACGAGGTGAAAACACACACTAGCATTAATTTGAGTTGATTTGTTATAAGAAGAATGAAGACTACCTTAAGACTGTTGTTGTTGATGCTACTCTTAACCTGTTATTGGGAAAGAAGGATGTATGCATGTTGGTCACGTTACATTACGTTACGTTAGGTAGACACGCTTTTCATTACCACAAAGCTTATTTTCCACGTTATGTTACATTGTGTGTTATGTCGGGGTTTCACGGTGTTCTCGTTACAGAAGGGTTAAAGCAACAATAGACTGGATCTCCTTTCCAGGTGGTTGCTCCAACAATAACCCTTACTCACCGTCGTTCGGCGGGTCTTCCCTCAATCCTCTAGGCTCCACTGCTGGCCTCGGAGAGTACCCCAGTCGATCTCATAACCGGCCTTTGGATTATAAGATGAGTGAGGACACAGATCGTTCCCTCAATCTGTGGCCCGCCCCGGCACCGAACTCTTATACAGCCTTCAAGGTCGCCAACTGGTTTTTTTAGATGTCCAGTAACATTGCAGTGGTCAGGTGTAATTGTGGCAAGAGCCAAATCCAGTAATATAGTATCAGGCAGGTCACTCTACTTTACATCCTCACACGGTCACAAGATAAATGGAGGGGATGATATCAAACACCAAAGAGTTTTAGTATTTTACTAAAAGACAACGAGAAATATATATGCATCAATGTATCAGAATTAATATATGACAATCGCTCCATTCATAGCATAATATTCTAGAGCGCACCATATGGCAACATCGGCACGTGTCACCTGTCAGAATGCCAGCTGACCGGGCCCTCGCGATCGTGGGAACAGACTAGTACTTGTTTTCTAATTGTCACGATCCCCGTTTATTTAACTTTTTCCAAAACACTAATCAACGTTCACATGGCTTACTTATGATTTCACGGGCCTCACGATCAACATCTATATTCACAATACTCTCACAGTGACTTTTCACTGTACCAAAAGATTACTCTATTCTTAATAATATTTACTGTGAATGCACTCGCCTGATCGCTGAACTTTTCTTTATATTTATACTTTCTCTTAAAGAGATATCACTGACGATCACTCCACGTATATGATATTATTCAGTACACAAGGCATGTCATATATAAATCAGTAATAAAATGTCAGGCATATATATCTATATATCATGAAGATCAATACACAGGCATTTATATTAATAGATCATAGAGATCAACACATGGGCATTTATATCGATAGAATATAGTGATCAACACACGGGCACTTATATCAATAGATTATAGAGATCAATCCACAGGCATTTATATCAATAGATTATAGAGATCAATCCACAGGCATTTATATCAATAGTTTATAGAGATCAATACACCAATATCTGGTTTACTACCAATATATATATAATAATAATACTCACTGAAGATTAATAATAATAGTCACAGTAAATTCTCTGATGAATCTTGGTGCTTGCACACACCCACACATAGATATATATGTAAACTGATATTGTGAGCGCTCTGGGCAGCCTCACCACATACTGTGCTCTCTGTGACTTAAACTCAGGTGAGACTTGCTTACGACATATAAAATATCCTAACAAGAATATATATATAGCTAACTAAAGGGGAAATGGGAGGGAACTGTAAACACCTACTTCACCTATCCTAGGATGACAGTTGGTTGTAGCTCCTGGTCCAGGCTCTCGCCTCGTTCACCATCCAGAAACACAAGCCCACGCCTTAGGATGTCGCGTCTCGCCGCTTCTGTACACAGCAGGTCCGTGCTCCTTCCTCTACAGTACGTCGCAGGGTTAAGTCGGTCTCCTGGCCGTCAACTTTCCTCCCAACTACGGCAGCCAGCCTACGTCTCGGCGGTCGTCGTACGTTTCCCAATTAGTTCTTGTCACTGTACTCCCAGAGTAACTGCCTCTCACCACTACGAAGTCACTGAAGTTATCAGCCGTACCAGACGACGCTTAGCTCACACGCACAGCACCCGACTTCAGAGCACTTGAAGCTCACAACACTGTCAATTCCCTCGTCGTCTAGATATATCGCTAGGTATTTGGGAAGACTTCTCGACGTGCTTGCATCCAACTGTTGACTCGTAGGGTTCCACGAAGGTGGGGTTACTGTCAAACTTGACAGGATCGTCGATCACACGTTCAACCTGGTTGACAAGGCTGTCAACCCGGTTCACTCACGGTGGGTGGCCCGGCCACTAAGCTGTCTCTTATACTGGTGAACTGCCAACGACGACACACGTCGATGCCCGGCCCACTTCTTGCAACGCACCTGTCCCTGAGCACTTGTTGCTCAATATTCTGTCAATTCCTTATCTGAGCCACTTCTGGGTTGCAGGAAGACCTCACAGAGTGCGTGCCAACACTGGAGACGCTTAAATCCACCGGAGTTCGGTAAATCCGTCACTCTGACAGGATGACCGATCGCGCGTCCTACCTCTCGGACGTGTCGTGAAAGACTGATGTCGCCTGGCGCCAACACGGGCGGACCCCTATGCCTATGTGACGTCACTTTTCCCAAAGTTGGTTTTCATTGGCTCCCAGTGCCATGTCGCTGACGGTGACCAATCTGGCGCCACTGACGTCACACAGTTTTGGCGGGAGAACAGACTTGCCAGCGCCATATTGGCTCCCTAAAGGGCCTATCCCACAGGCCAAAATACTACATTTCGCAAATTTCTCGGCTCTTCGAGAATACTGTTCTCTCCCACATATGTTCAATTGTTGCCTGCAATGTAGAGAACGCTCGGGAATAGTGGACATGACTCTTACAGCAGGCGTGGGAGAATTAGAAGGGGGGGAACACCGTCACATACCCCTCCCCTTAAATAAGAGTCATGTCTGGTTAGTGCATGCGGGACAACGCATCTGCGACTACGCTGTCCTTTCCACTAAAAATCTTGGCTTCCAGCCAGTATTGCAGCCGCCAATGTGTGACACTCCTCATGTGTCTGCAGACCGTCTTCAAGGTCATCCTGGGCGTCCACTGCTTACCTATTACAGACCGAGGGCTCCACACCTCACGTCCGTTCACCAGCTGGAACTGTGAGAAGTTTAACGGTTCTGCCACTGCTTTGCAAATGGCCAACAAAACAGGGCCCGCTGTCTCTTCCCACTCGTCTTCCTGCTCTACGCAGAACATTCTCAGAGCTGTCTCTGAGGTGGAGTGGAGATCTCCGACCGCCCCCTTCGACTGCGATCGGTAGGGCGACGACCGAATCTGCATCACTCCCCGATTTATCATTGTTCGTCTGACACTTCAGACCGGAACATATTTCCACTGTCAGCCTGATTTTCCCTGGGCCTCCTCACCAAGAGAAAAGATGTTGTAGTTGCCCAGCCACTTCTCTCGACGTTGACGTCGCATCGTGGTCCCCCTAGGTGACCCGCAGAGTCAACAGCGTGCAACGGACTCAACACTGCCGCTCTGCACTTGGCTGGCAACGCTACCTGATCTCTCGTACCTGGAGAGGCTTTTCCGACCTCCATCCTTACAGGTTTACACTGTCTTCATTAGTATGCCTTTATGCCTGTTAAAGTGAGTAGCTTTCTCGGACCAATACGTCCTCCTTGGCCTTACAAATCAACTTGGGGAATTCTGCCTGCTGCATCTCCTCGAGACTAGTGCGGTCCATCGAGAGAACCGGTGAGGGTCACCTGTACCTCACCTTCTGGGCTGCCTTCGCCCTCCACTCGCTCTCCTGGTTCCATGACGAGGTGATCATTCCCGGCCGGCGGACGTCTCCTCGTCGGCCTTATCAGATCCACGTCTCCTCGTCCGTCGCACTGCCTCGGAATCACGCACAGACAGGGAACGCCTCCATGGCGATTCCTTTCTCGTCCCCAGGCGTCGAACACTCCGCCTTTCTTTCTGTAGTGCTCCAAGCACTCCTCGTCCTTCCAAGGTTCGGTAGGACACGTCCTCCACATGCGTCATTTCCCAAAATGACCTGTGCCTCCCTGGGCATCGTCGCACAGACTCCCACTACTAGGGTTTGGCATCCATAAACCGAACTCAGGGTTACCTGGTGTAGGGGCATCTGCACTGGGCCTCCCACAGTGGTCACACTTGCCTCACCTACACAGGTATTCTCGTGACACTCAGGGAAAAGGTTCTGCTCACCAGGGTAAATTCCGCCCCAGTATCTCTCAGCATCATTACGGGATGGGGTCTGCGCCCCCACCCTTACAGTTCCCTCACGCACGAACGGTTAGCCTCCTTCTCCTACGTACGGGTCCATCCCGCACTCCTTCAGCTAACTGGTCCTCTACCCGCACAAAGCAACGTAACCCCGCTGCTTAGGACGTCTGCATTCGCGCGCCATGTGTCCTATTAACCCGCAGTTGAAACAACGGATCCTTCTTCTTCCGCGGACTCCTCTTGCGCCTTCCAAAGACTCATGCTCAGCATCTCCGGCCGTGACGATAACAAGATCTCTTGAGCTCTCCCTCGGTGACTTCTTCGGCGGTTCCACAGCACTCTTCTGTCCTTGCTGTCTCCATTCGAGGGGTAGGACCTGGGAGAACTCGGTCCTGTCCTCCATCCGTCCGACCTTCTATTATTTCCCCATAACGCTAGGAATACGGGCGGTCGGTGCTGTCCCTCTCGACACGGACGTAAAGCTTCCTAGCATGTCTGCTCGATCGGCCGCGGCTCTCAGGTCCTTGATGTCCGCCTCCTTACTCAACCCTAATCTCAGGAGAGAGCACGGACATAAACTTTCCATGACCATAGACCCTTGATGTCTTCAGCCGATCTTGCTCCTTCCGACTCCAGCCATTTCACGAATTTCCTTTCCATGTCCCTGCCGTCTCCGGCATACGATTTTCCTGGCGATGGGTACATTCTCTAAACCTTTTCCNAGTGTTCAATGGGAAGAGGAACTTAGAGGGAAGACTGTCCAGTAAATATGGACCAGTAAAAGTGACGTGCAAAGTTCAGAAGAGATATTCATACCACTATTAGGTTAACAAGTAGGACACATAAAAACCGTGGTTCGACAGACGGTTCCAGGAAGCAAAAGCCAGAAGCAAGAGGGAGTAGAGAAAATAATAATGGAAAAGGACGGAGATAAACCAGAATAGATGCAACAGGCCCGGGAATGACTGCATAAACATAAGAAGATTGGTAGAGAGAAACTATGAAATATTATTGCATCGAAAGAAATGAGCCAACCGAAACTCTTGCAGAGCAATACAAGAATGAAATTGACAGTGAATGACCAAGTGACAAGATTACGAAAAAGGGAGGCTAGTATAAAGAAAATGATAAAGAAATTTGTGAGTAGCTCAATGCCAGCTTCCATGGAGTGTTCACTATAGAGCCTGAACAGCTCCCAGAGCTAGATGGGGAAAGCTGCGCTTGATGAGAAACTACTACATATTGAGGTAACAACAGAGGAAGTAAGAATACAGCTAGCATCACTGGATGTAATTAAAGCTACTGGGCCAGATGGAATATCATCATGGACGTTAAAAGAAGCAGAACAGGCTCTCAGCATACCTCTAGCAGTAATCTATAATGAGACACTTACACAGAGGGAATTGCCAAACTGCTGGAAGAAGGCAAATGGGGGGTGCCAATCTACAATAAAGGATATAGAGAAGAGGCACTTAACTACAGACCAGTGTCACTCATAAGCATTCCTTGCAAAGTACTTGAAAGAATTGTCCGAAACGCTATGCGTACTAGTGGTTATACAAGAATGTAAGAACTCTTGTATATATAAAAAAATATAAAAAAAGTAAGATTAAGACTAGATGCACACCTAGAAAAAATTAGGTTTGTAAGTAAACAACAACATGGCTTTAAAGCAAGGAAATCATGCCTGACGAACCTCCGGGAGTTTTATGATCAGGTAACGAAAATAAGGCAAAACAGAGAAGGATGGGCAGATTGCATATTTCTGATCTGCCAAAAAGTCTTTGATAGAGTACCACACAGAAGGCTATTATACGAACGTGAGAGGCAGGCGGGAGTAAACGGAAACGCACTATCATAGGTAAGGAATTACTTGACAAACAGGTGTCAGAGAGTGACCGTGAGGGGGCGAGCAGTCGGACTGTCGTTGAGTAAAAAGCGGGGTGCCTCAAGGATCGGTGCTGATGATCCATACTATTCCTCATTTATATTAAATGACTTGACTGCAGGAGTTGAGACTTCTATGTCAATGTTTGCAGATGATGCAAAACTATATAGGAGGGGTGAGACAGATGAAGATTGTAATATTTTCCAAGATGACTTGAACAAGTTGCAGATCTGGTCCGTTAAATGGCTGTTAGAGTTCATAAATAACAAGTGCAAGGTGGTGGAAATAGGAACAGTAGGCAGGAGACCAAAAAGCCAGTATACGATGAAGGGAAACTACCTGCCTATAACGTCTAGAGAAAAAGATCTGGGAGTGTACATAACACCAAACGTAACTCCAGAGGCTCATATAAATAAAATAACGTCAGCCGCATACTCGACTCAGGCAAAAGTCAGGACATCCCTCATAAACTTGAATAAGGAGGTATATAGATAATTTTATACCGCCTATGTGAGGCCAGGCTTAGAGTATTCCGCCCCATCGTGGAGCCCCCATAATAAAAAAAAACACAGAAGGAGGCTCGAAAATGTGCAAAAGTTTGTAACGAGACTTGCCCCCAGAGCTCCGAGGGTTGAGATACGAAGACAGATTGAAGGCAATGAACCTGACGACGTTAGAAAGGAGGAGAGAAAGGGGGGACATGATGCAGACGTAAAAAGATACTTAGAGGGATTGACAAGGTGGAAACAGAGGAAATGGTTACACAGGGGGCACGGATGAACGCTTGATACTCAGATGTATCATATAGATGTTAGAAACATTTATTTTAGCGTAATGGCAGTGAGTAAATGGAATGACCTAAAGGAGCAGGTTGTAGAGGATAACCCCTGCATAACTTTAAATACAAGTATAATAGAGAAATAGATCAGGAATCATTGCATTACACAGCCAACGGCTAGAAAAGCAGGGCGTTATAGAAAATGTTCCACAGTCACATACATACCAATTTCCTCTTCAATGTTCTCTCCGGTTTGTCTGATCATTTCTAATTTATTTTTTCAAATTAATCCATTCATCTTAAGAATAGAAGAAACAAGAAAAAACATTTTTATTTCTTGAACAGTAAAAGAATCAAGTAATTGTAATTGGGTGGAACTCCGGACTGCGAGGCCGCGGAGGACGCTCCCAGAGCTGAGCTACGACGGCTTCTGATTACTCTTTCATAAACACAGATCTTGTCTTGCATAAACACCAAGAATATAATAAGCAAAATGATATCTTGTGTGTTGCTTCTTTTGTGTGGGGTTGTGAATTAACAAATAAATAGATAAGTAAACTGTACATGAATAATATTTGTTAAATTGTTACTGTTTATGAACTTTGGATTGTGTCTGAATACGTGAAAGTAACGTAAATACGGTCTATATATGAATGATCCAAGCATAATCAGAGCACATCCACAGATACACACTAACAAAAATAATCACTCAGACATTATATGAGCATGAACGTGCTGATTTTATGTGTACTTCAATCGAAAGTTGCAAATTAATTCAGATGTTCAGTAAGGTTTAACGACTGAGATGAAGTTGTCAATCACATTGTATCTATCTATAACATTCGGGCCATGAGCACTCATCCACTGCCTTACTGTAACCAACGTAAGAATCATGAAAACTCACCAACCACGTTACTGTAAGGAACATATGACTCATAATCACTCACCCACAACCACAGTAATGTAAGGTAATGAAACTAGGCAGGTGAAAGAGGAGGCCAGACACAGGATCCCGAATGGGATATGAAGTCCTTCACGAAACGGACATAGAGAAAGATCTAGGACTTGATATCATGCCAAACCTGTCTACTGATACCAACATAAAAAGAATTACATCAGCGGCGTATGCAAAGCTAGTTAACATCAGGACTTCTTTCATGAACCTGTGTAAGGAGCTTTCAGAACCTTC
>WNGS01169469.1:6357-16620 GCA_020271785.1 Procambarus virginalis
TTCATACTTTCCCAACAAAAGTTCAAATACACACACCTGCCCAGATGCAGTATAAAATTTGCAGAAAATCAACTTAGGATGTATCCCTAGTGGCATCCAGACACTGATGGCAGTGTATAAGTGTGGTGCTTAGAACCAGTTCATCCCAAAATATATAGTCTTTTACACGAATGACATTTCAGAATATCTTTGCTATTAATTTATGTTATAGACTTAAATTCTTGCATTATTTAGCCTGCAAGTTAGAATCTTATTCTAAGTATGCAACTAGTTATTTAATATTTAAGTTAAAATTTCAGCCTTTTGCCGTGGTAATCACTTTGTATTAGACCACCAATAGTACCTCAGACAAGTTTTCAGTTTCACATTTTAGTTAGTGAAGTAGAAAACTTAATTAACAGTTCATATTCCAAGCCACATTATCAATTTTAAATTAATCTTCCCATAGAAAATTCAGGTAATTTGCTAGTAATTAGCACTTGCATTTTTACAGATTACCCTTAGTCACTAATTTCCAGTATGATTGCATCTTAAATATAGCATAAGGATAAAGTATATAGAAGTAGCTGCCATTAAAATTATTAAGTAGATTAGGTGTATACAATTTACAGTATTTAATTTTATTAAATCTTCAGGTGTGATGCGCCAAGTATCCAGCACGTGAAGAATCCAAAGTGGGAGTAAAGTCCAGAGTACCAAGAAGCACCTGTAAAAGAATAAACACATAAGACAGGGACACTCATTTTATTAAAATTAACACCCAACAATCACACTCAGACCGAAACCAACCAATTCTTTTACATACTTGGTTTCAGCACACGGCCTCACTCCTGACACTTATGCTTCACTGTAGTTCAGGACCTTGTTGGCTGAAAGACTGCATAACATCCATTTATTTTGTGCAATGTCATTTCATGGTGTTCAGAATATGTACACCACATTGATATGCAAAGCACAAAATCTCAGATGCATCCAACTCCTTCAGTGAACAGCCCCGTGTGAGTTACAAATTAAACCAAGTGAGTTATCATTGTTAAACATCCCTAAACCTATGCACGTAGTCCATACCATTGGACACTCAACCACCTGAAAAAGCCAAACCAGGGAAATCTGCAGGACTGCCTGGTCCCCTTCTATGAAATGGGGTAGGATCAGTACCAAGTGCATCATCCCCTGTGGGTTGCTCACAGCAACCTGTAACAGTAGGACTTGGTCCCACATCCATAAATGGACTAGATATTTTATCTTCAATTACTTGATATAGCTAAGAAAATAGTTCAGCTCACCAACATCCAGTAGACTTGTTGGCAGTGTAGATCTTCACCTAAGCCACTGCTTTTGTTTTAATCTTCAATGCCACCTGAAAAAACATTTCAAATTAACAACTTTGAACATACAGAATATAAAAGCTTAAGATTTCAAGTACTTACTTACAATATCAACCTTTACTAGTTTGCCAGAAGTGAATAGATCAAACTTTAATACTACTCCAGCAATAAATTTGATACTGTACAATTAAGGATTTCCTAGTCAATCTGGTAATTTACATAATTATGTAAGCATATTTGCAATTATCTTTGCCAATTTGTTTAACTACCAGTTCTTAAACTATTCTAATTACTAAACTATTACTCACCGCATTCTGTAATTGAAGCCAATAACACCGCCCAACTGAAGGAAGGAGTTGGACTTTCCAAGCAATATTCTGAAAGTATTTAAACTTCAATTAAATTGTACAAGGCTGACTAAACTAAAAATATTGACTGATAGTTCACATCTCACCACCAATTATTGCAGTATACAGTACTTTGAAAATTATAGAAAATTCTATTATCACTACCCTCTTAAAGTAAAGAAAATTCTTAGCTAAAGAAATTTTAAACCAACAACTGAACATTAAGAGTTGAATGTATCTATTTACATTTCAATGCACAACTATTTTACCTTAAACAGCTAGTGTTGAGGGTGTGCATTAAGTATTTAAACTTTCATTAAAACTTTGCAGGAATTACAGTTTTGACTAGCAGACAGCTTTTTATAGTACCTACTAGCGTAGGCCAAGAAAAACAGGACTTTTTTGCATGTCCAGGCCCCCCTTCAAATAGATGTCATCAGCCCTGTACATTAACAACACTTACCATAATTTTTCAGTAAAAGCGAAGTTCCTTCTGACCAGACCTTCGTAAAGTCCTTCGTGAAGTAGGGACCTTCCACAACCTGTTATGGGACCAGTAATTAAGTTAAAGTAATGGCATAGCAATTTCATTTAGCTCAACTACCTCAAATGTGGGAGAGGGAGAGGTACCTTTGACAGGTCACCAGCTTCCGTTCAGACACTACTGCCGTTAATGACCCTCAAGTAATTATATTTAGCTGCCATTTCTTGAACTGAAAACTTTCAGAAGTATGATGCTGGAACTTTATAATTATTTTACATCAACTTTCACAATATAATTACTACGAAACCCGATACTGTACGCACTAATGTTTAAATCAAAGAAAGTGATTAAATATTCCCAACTTTAAAAGCAAACTAAAACCACAGACAAATTAAACAGTCAATACTCCAGCTATGCATGGAAGGTAATTAAGATTCTTCACGTAATCAACAAACCAGCTCTACCACAAAATTTCGGGTAATCCCTACACCAAGTGTGTCAACACCCACCCCCCTCCCCCCATACTCTGAAATATGTAACTTAACCATCTTTAATAAATGTAAAAATAACTGGAAAACGTGGAAAACTACCCAAAACTAATAATTACGGACTAGTACCTAACCTCACGTCTGCAAGCTCATGGGAAAATCTTCAGGAAAGGAATCTTTCCCCTTCTCTATATTAAAATAAACACCAATATGGATATGCTAAATCTATCCTGCTTTACTAACCTAATCACAGTTTTGTAATCTGTACTCGGCTGCCTGAGAAATACGTTTAATAAATAGTAAAAAACGGAAAGCCCTACACGTGTCAACTCACAGGAATAATGTAGAACGTCGCCAAGCTTAACTCCAGTGAAGTTAAAGTATTCTCCAGCGTAGAGGTGACGACCACGTCCGTCTCCGGCGCCTTCCCGCCGACCACTGACCAGGTCAACCGTCTCCAGGCACGACATGCTCTTCTGACGTCACAAGCTCATGCAATAACCAATTAAACACTGTCCCGCAGTTTAGGTTTCCAATACATCATTCAAAATAACAAATTTGTATTATTTACCATCTATAATACAAATATTTTGCCAATTGGTATTCACGATATATGAAGGGTTGGAATATATTTGAATTTGATTTTTAATTTGAATACAAGACCTCGATGGTGGAGCTGGCAACACTGCCTCCGCCGGTAACTACCTCCCCAACCATCAACATACTCCCTCTAATTACTGGACACTTGTTCCTATACCTATACACACACCCATCCTGTGAGCGGTAGAGGACCCCAGACCCATCCTGTGAGTGGTAGAGGACCCCAGACCCATCCTGTGAGCGGTAGAGGACCCCAGACCCATCCTGTGAGTGGTAGAGGACCCCAGACCCATCCTGTGAGCGGTAGAGGACCCCAGACCCATCCTGTGAGCGGTAGAGGACCCCAGACCCATCCTGTGAGCATTAGAGGACCCCATACTATCTATGAGCAGTAGTCGGGAAAAAAGTTACACAGACACATAATGGGTTCTGAACCTTAAAATTCCTTTAGCTAAGCAAGTTACAGCACTGATGATGACCTGGTTACATAATGTAACATAACTGTAACTTCATAGTTTCTGAGGCTGCTATGTTTCAAGCTTTTTGGTATAGTGAAGAAACGCGCAGTGGACCGTCCTTCTCTTTCCCGATTTCAGGCCATAAACGTCACGGAGATTTTCAGGCGGGACTTTCCTGCTGGCAAGGCGTTCAGGATGTGTTGTGTTCTATGTTAGTCTTGCGTCTGCGTTCTCCCTGACCTTACGAGGTCAAGGAGAGATCTTACAAGGTCAAGGCCTTAGTGCTTCCCATTGTCAACAACGCCGTTGTCAGCGCTTCCTGTTTATCTGCCGTTTTATCCAGATTTTTGTTATTTCTTGGTGTTGTGTTAAGTCGTCCGGCATCGGGTTTATTTTATCATGTTTTGCCCACAGCTTCGGTTTACCAAAGAAACGAACGCTGGTTGTAGCTTCGGCTTCCTGCAGGGGTGGCGTGGACAATCGCTGACCACGACTTTAGCTTCGTGTTAGAGCATAGATGACAAATTCTGGCCACGGCTTCGTCCTCCTTCGTTTCAAATGGTGGAAATGACTCCTGTATCGAACATCAACTTCGCATACGGACACTGCCTTATAAGTTCAATATGAACAGCCACATAAAAAGAGACCGGCTCTGGCTAAGGCTTAAGCGGGTATCAACTATCCGTATTCTGGCCTTGGTTTTGTCTCTGTGGTGAGGAAACGAACACTTAACCGAGCTACGAGTGAGGGGTCAAGTGTACTGGACACTGACCTTGGCTTGGGCTCCGGGTGAGGAGTTAGGTGCACGGATAAGGACGAGTGACGGGCGGAATAATATTAAGGTGAAGAATGGTGAGAGATGCGAGCAAGGCGCCATAAAGATGAGGGAGGGAGGCGAGGGAGGGAAGAGTGATGGAGGGTGTTAGTAGGATGGAAACCAGTTTTTTTTTACCCTCTTTGGAGGTGTTCTTCGTGATGTCGGTACACCAGGATGAGGAGGTTCCTACACTCTTCCGCCGGTGTAGTGCACGAACTCATAATCCTTCATGTAAAACAAGTACTTTCTAATAAAGAATAATGTTGATATTTTATTTTATTTATATTTTTGGGGGAATATTATCTCGGTAACAATTGAAGAGAATCTGGTTAAATTTAGTTTGCCTGAGGCTTGGCATCTTATTGTTTCCTGTGTGAGTGTGTAGATCTAAGTAGTGCCCCCTGGTGGCGGGGTTAAGAAATTATTATATCGGACATTTGTATTGAAGAAGTTTAATGTATCACTTACTTGTGTAAAGGAGGAAATGTATATGTTTATCTCTCAGAATGTTCGGTAATATGTTTATTGTTTGTGATGTGTGTCTGTGTATGTATTAACACGATGTACTGAACGGGGTGAGAATAGCTTGAGCTACCTCATCCCTTTGTGTGTATTTTACCTCAATAAACTTATTTCAATTTCAATGTATCAATATCTCGATAAACGCCACCCTCCCCCCCCCCCCCCCACCAGACTTGAATGACAAGGTCCAGCGTAACTGTCTTGTGATAAACTACATCTTAACCTTTTTTAACTCTTGTTTACGTACGAATGTATTTAATTTAATGTCCTTGAATTCTGTTCATGCCGGCGGTCGGTCGGCTCAGATGATACTCGCGGAGGAACGAAAACATTGGAAGCTGCAATTTAAATTTAAAATTTAAGCTGCACATTTAGTTTTAGATGGCAATGTTTGGGATGTATTCGACACGTACTGTGCGCGAGTCGTTGTTGTTGTGGTCTACTGTGTGGTAGATGTTGAGGCAGGAAGCCGGCTGCTTGTCAAAGTCCTCCCCCAATTATACGTGGAGGCTAGTGCCTGTGAGTGGTGCGTAGTGAGGGCGGGTCTGTGGACAGACAGCCTCACACCGCTCCGGTCATTCCTGGTTCACGATTAATCTTTGGTCTTTATTTGCTGACCTGTCTCACAAGTGACGCTTAAAGTGTAAGTGTGTGTGTGTGTGTGTGTTTGTTTGGCTGCTTGCTGGCCTCTGGTGGTGATCTCTCAATATATGTGTCTGTCTTTATCTACATCTCCCCCCCCCTGGCACCCCCACTATCTGTCCCCCGCTCCCCCCCCCCCCCTGGCACGCGCGTGGCCATTGTATGCGAGTATTATGTCCGCTGTCCTCTTTATGTCCTCTTTTATAATATGTCCATTTTCCTCCCGGTATTGTGTGGAGCGCCTCGTGTCCCATTGTGTCCTTACGTCTTAGTGTCAGTCGCCCTCGACGCCGGGGACGGGGGGGGGGTGTCTGGGTGTTGAAATGAGGAAATAAACCCTGGGAATGTATCCAAGATGGGGTCCGGGAGAGGGTGGAAAGGGAGGGAAGGAGAGAACAGGGTGGGAAGGGAAGAGGGAAGGACAGGATGGGAAGGAGGGAAGAACAGGGTGAGGGAGAGAGAGGAGGAGGAGGATGGTTGTATTTGGTCAAAAGTACTGGCTATAATGGTTGTAGATAATGAGTGATTGGATACAGCGTGAAGCGACTTCTGGTCGCTCGGGGGACTGGTTGACCAGACCACACACACTAGAAGGTGAAGGGACGACGACGTTTCGGTCCGTCCTGGACCATTCTCAAGTCGATTCTCTTACAATCGACTTGAGAATGGTCCAGGACGGAGCGAAATGTCGTCGTCCCTTCACCTTCTAGTGTGTGGTCTGGTCAACATACTTCAGCCATGTTATTGTGACTTCTCGCCTGCGTATGGGAGACTGGTGTTAAGTGGAACCCTGGTGGTATTTTGTCCTACCAGCGTCATACAAGACTAACCAGCACACATATATACATTTTCCTCCGTACTCCATTGACTGCGGGCTCGCCATAGCCCGTGCTGCTTGGAGCTTTGTTCCGGGTAGCGAATCTTTAACAACAACAACCTCCATTGACAGGGGTCAGAGATGCGTGTTCCCACTACGCTACATGTAGCGGGTTATTGAGCGCTCGGCCAGAGGTGGTTGACGTGGTGTTACACTGTCATCCAGGCTACACTGTGGCGTATATGGAGGCCTGGTTAAGGACGGTCATACCACAATGCTGCTCAACATCACTTGTTCAGTGTCTCCTCGTCTCGTGTCTCTGACAATTGTCACTACAAACGTCACTTGACGTCTTAACTTTTACATAACAACATCACTTGACGTCATAAAGTTACAATAAGTCGTCAATTTGCCCGGCGAGTTGCTACATAATGTTTATTCTCATATTTCCCGTGCAGGGGAATATTAAGTCAGCTAAAGCCAGTCTTTTCAATTGTTGTGATATGAGAGGGGGACAATACGGGCCGAGTGGACGATAAAGACCGTATTTCACAGTAGAAGTGAGTTGTCAGGGGCGGCAGGAAGTGAACACTGACACTTTAATATCGCAGATAAGAGGAGTCACGTGTCGATGACGTCACGGCCGCCTCATCCCTCACTTTATTCTAGTCTCTATTCTCCTCCTCCCCCCCCCCCTCCGACCCTCTTCCATCCCTAGCCACACCGACCTTCCATCCCCGACCACACCGCTCCTTACTCTTAACTATCTCTCCTTTTTCTACGGCAAATTAATATTTTATGACATTTTATATATAATATATATATTCAAAATGAGTTGTAGCGTGTAATATGCTGAAGAACAATGTGAATAATATATAATTGTGTGTGTGTATAATCACAATAACTGGCCTGGCATATCTGGTATAGTGGTTTCTCCCGGGTGAGGTCGCTAGTATAGCCGGGCGGGGCGGCGGCGGCCATCTTGCATGGCGTCACGGGTTGGTGACTGGTATGGATCGTGTCGTGACACGTGTCATTAACTTGGTAAATATCCCCCTCTGGCCTGGGAAAACGGCGCGTGTCCGGCTCCCTCACATTTGAATGATTCCATAGTAGCTTTTTTTGTCATTATTTACATGCAAAAAATGTTACTCTCCGATACATTAAAAAAAATTTAAGAGCTGTGTATGATTCCTGATGTTAAATTGTGGTTATATGAATACAGATGTTGAATTAATCTTAAAAATACTTTTACCTTATTCAAATAAGTTCGTCATTTACAATAATAAAACATGTAACGTTACCTTGCAAAGATTCCGGGGCTTAGCGTTCCCGCGGCCCCGTCCTCGACCAGGCCTCCATGACTTCCACGTTGGGAATCATGGCTTACAATCTTTATAAAAAAACACTGTCCAAGATTGTAGGCCCACCACTTAGGGCTAGCGAATGGTGGGGGGGGGGGAGGGCGTGGAACCGTCACAAGTGGATTGGGGTTGGCCCCAGTACCCCACTTTAAGGGGTCATCATATGGTTCATGAAGTTAGTAAAGATGAAAATTGTAACCACTGAATCCATAGTTTCACAGAATTTTGCATATTGGTATTCAGCACTCCAGGTGCACACTTTGTGAGCAGAACTGCGGCATGATCTCCCACACTAAATTACTCAATGTCCATTATTAGTCCTTTCAGACCTGCCGGTATGAGTACCTGGAGTCCTTCACACCTGCCGGTATGAGTACCTGGAGTCCTTCACACCTGCGGTATGAGGTACCTGGAGCCCTTCACACCTGCGGTATGAGGTACCTGGAGCCCTTCACACCTGGCGGTATGAGGTACCTGGAGTCCTTCACACCTGCCGTATGAGGTACCTGGAGTCCTTCACACCTGCCGGTATGAGGTACCTGGAGTCCTTCACACCTGCGGTATGAGGTACCTGGAGCCCTTCACACCTGCCGGTATGAGGTACCTGGAGCCCTTCACACCTGCCGGTATGAGGTACCTGGAGCTATGCAATCACATTATTAACTCTCGTGATGTTGAGAGTATCCTCATAATGCAGCCAGAGTTTGTCAGTGCAGACTACTGATCACCGACTTCCGTATGATGGAGACTTCTAGCATCACGTACCTAGTTCTTGACACACACACACACAATGTACATATAGTGAAGGTTGTGCGTACACCTACCAGTTACAGCCCCGCTCCTGTGCCAGGCAAGTCCACTACGGGCTCACCATAGCCCGTGATACTGGGAACTTTTTGTTTCCAGTAGCTGAATCTTAAACAACGTACACCTACCACTCATCTCCCCCATATTCGTCGCTGTTGGGTCATCTTCCGTCCTCATCCTCCCCCCATCACTAACACCTGTCCTTGTGGCGTGTTACGTCATCTCATTATTCCCTCACACTTATTGTACACCCTCATCTCTCTCATGTCTAGTCCTCACAGGGCTGGTGGTCTGGTCACGTCAGTCCCAAACACCAGGCCAACTACGCAGTGTGATAATGCGATTTAGTGACGGTTATGGCGTGTTAATGTCGAGTAATGTCTAAATTAAACGTATTAAGACTTATTAGAAGTGAAAGACTTTTAGCAAGAATTAAGGAAATGTTTTAAACAGCTTTAGTGCTTTAATATGGCAGTTTCTCGTTTGTGCAAAATATCATTTTAATTCGTATTTCACCCAGTGTGGTACCCAGTTGCTCTTGCTCTCTCCCCCTCCTCATCTCCATCCTCCCTCTCTTCCCATCTCCAACTTCTCACCTAACCCTCCCTCTCTCCAACCACCAACTGCCCTTCCTCTATTCAAATAAAGGAGGGGGGGGGGTTGTTGTCTCCTATGAGTTAAAGAAATGTATGAACTTGACCAGACACCTTTCACCGATTAGGTTGTGGGGGGGGGGGGCAATATTTGGCCCCAACCCAATCTTAAATGGGACAACCTCAACCAGCCAATGTCTGTTCTATACCTCAGAACATTCACCCGACAAAGTGGGTGAGGCTAGCCCAAAGCATCTGGCTTCCAACCTTGGACAGACATTCTCTATAGATGTAGACTAGAGGGTGCCCAGGTCTCTCTTTCCTCTCCCATCTCTCCTCATCTTACATGTATACTTTATATACTCTCATCACAGTAACCATCTTCCCTACTCACTTTTTTCATCACTAACCGAAATGAATTCAGCTTGTCATTTTTCAGTCAATCCTGAAAAGTGATCGATTTTTTTTTTTATTACACATTACAGCGAGAGTAACATCAAACTATGGAAAATGCATCCGTGATTTCATTTCAGAGCATGTGAAAATCCCATAGGAAAGAGGAGGATGTAGGGTTAGTGTGTGTGTGTGTGTTTGTGTTTGTGTTTGTGTGTGTGTGTGTGTGTGGTGTGTGTGTGTTTGTGTGTGTGTGTGTGTGTATAAATAAAACTGTATAAAATTTTTGAAAACTCATTGATGGGAAAACAATGAATTTAAACAATCATCCTTTCTCTGATAAAGTTGAGGTTTCTTTAATGTTAATACCTCATTAACTGCACCCAGGACAATGGATTCTTTTTTTTTGTATAATGTCAACAAGTATAAATTTCTACATAGCTATACATCAGAAAGTATAACTTTGATTTACATGTCACACCCTGGCCATTTTTTGGACTATAATACACAACGATGCATTCATTAAAGATTTAATGTGTTCATAAACCATTTGAACTCTTGTGTCCATCTAATGTAACACAAACTCATTTACAGTTCTGAACA
>WNGS01169469.1:90098-101126 GCA_020271785.1 Procambarus virginalis
ACATAAAAATCTTTGAAAATCAGTTTCATGATCCAAGACGACGCGGGTCGCTCCTAGTGTTTATATGGCTGAGTCTCCCAGCCTCCCTCCATCTCTCCTCCTCTCCCCTTCATCTCTCGCTCCCTCTCGCAGCATCCCTTCCCCGAGCATCAATAAAACTGAGGTCGGCATCATCTGGAGTAAATTTGACTCCTCTTCTGATTATCATGCGAATGGAACCCCCGACAAGCCAGCGGAAACACCGAATTGATGACTTTTTAACATCCATCGTCATGAGAGAGAGAGAGAGAGAGAGAGAGAGAGAGATGGGATGCCACCACCTCATCCTCCTATACCTTCACTATCCCCTCTCACCATCTTGGTGATATATAGATATATATATGTCCTCGGCTTATTGGTTATGATAGATGCTATATGTATAGCACTCTGCCTGAAATTCACGAGTGTTCAGAGGGAACAAATTATCTAAACTTCACCCATTGATATTCATCTGTTTTTTATTTTTTTATAGACTGGGTTATGAGGGGGTGAGGGGAAGGGGGTGAGGGGAAGGGGTGAGGGGAAGGAGGAAAGGGGGGAAGAGTGTCGTCTCCCCTCCCCCCATGAGTTTTATTGACTCGTGAATGCATAATTAGACTTTACTTTTCAATCGGGCTTTTCTATAGCGCTGAGCACGGCGAATGACGTGGAAAAATGAGAGGGGATGCATCAGGAGCCAGATGGCGGGGCCAGAATTTGGTGGTTTCTGGGTAAAAAGACGCTTGTTGTAGTGAACTTTACCAAGTTGAAGAGGATTGGGTCCTGATATCCGGCCGGACCGTGGGTGGTCGACTTGGGGCGAGGGGACCTTTGCTGAGCTCTGTGTTCACTGTTACTTGTGGTACAGTGACTGGTACTGTTCCTTGTGGTACGGTGACTGGTACTGTTACTTGTGGTACGGTGACTGGTACTGTTACTTGTGGTACGGTGACTGGTACTGTTACTTGTGGTACGGTGACTGGTACTGTTACTTGTGGTACAGTGACTGGTACTGTTCCTTGTGGTACAGTGACTGGTACTGTTACTTGTGGTACAGTGACTGGTACTGTTCCTTGTGGTACAGTGACTGGTACTGTTACTTGTGGTACAGTGACTGGTACTGTTACTTGTGGTACAGTGACTGGTACTGTTACTTGTGGTACGGTGACTGGTACTGTTACTTGTGGTACGGTGACTGGTACTGTTACTTGTGGTACGGTGACTGGTACTGTTACTTGTGGTACAGTGACTGGTACTGTTACTTGTGGTACAGTGACTGGTACTGTTACTTGTGGTACGGTGACTGGTACTGTTCCTTGTGGTACAGTGACTGGTACTGTTCCTTGTGGTACGGTGACTGGTACTGTTACTTGTGGTACAGTGACTGGTACTGTTCCTTGTGGTACAGTGACTGGTACTGTTACTTGTGGTACAGTGACTGGTACTGTTACTTGTGGTACGGTGACTGGTACTGTTACTTGTGGTACAGTGACTGGTACTGTTACTTGTGGTACAGTGACTGGTACTGTTACTTGTGGTACGGTGACTGGTACTGTTCCTTGTGGTACGGTGACTGGTACTGTTACTTGTGGTACGGTGACTGGTACTGTTACTTGTGGTACAGTGACTGGTACTGTTACTTGTGGTACAGTGACTGGTACTGTTACTTGTGGTACAGTGACTGGTACTGTTACTTGTGGTACAGTGACTGGTACTGTTACTTGTGGTACAGTGACTGGTACTGTTAGTTGTGGTACAGTGACTGGTACTGCACCAGGGGTGACGCAGAAGCACCAGGGGTGACGCAGAAGCACCAGGAGTGACGCAGAAGCACCAGGAGTGACGCAGGAACACCAGGGGTGACGCAGGAACACCAGGAGTGACGCAGAAGCACCAGGAGTGACGCAGAAGCACCAGGAGTGACGCAGGAGCACCAGGGGTGACGCAGAAGCACCAGGAGTGACGCAGGAGCACCAGGGGTGACGCAGGAGCACCAGGGGCGACGCAGAAGCACCAGGGGTGACGCAGAAGCACCAGGGGTGACGCAGAAGCACCAGGAGTGACGCAGAAGCACCAGGGGTGACGCAGAAGCACCAGGGGTGACGCAGAAGCACCAGGAGTGACGCAGAAGCACCAGGGGTGACGCAGAAGCACCAGGGGTGACGCAGAAGCACCAGGGGTGACGCAGGAACACCAGGAGTGACGCAGAAGCACCAGGGGTGACGCAGAAGCACCAGGAGTGACGCAGAAGCACCAGGGGTGACGCAGAAGCACCAGGGGTGACGCAGAAGCACCAGGGGTGACGCAGAAGCACCAGGGGTGACGCAGAAGCACCAGGGGTGACGCAGAAGCACCAGGAGTGACGCAGAAGCACCAGGGGTGACGCAGAAGCACCAGGGGTGACGCAGAAGCACCAGGAGTGACGCAGAAGCACCAGGGGTGACGCAGAAGCACCAGGAGTGACGCAGGAGCACCAGGAGTGACGCAGGAGCACCAGGGGTGACGCAGAAGCACCAGGGGTGACGCAGAAGCACCAGGGGTGACGCAGAAGCACCAGGGGTGACGCAGGAACACCAGGAGTGACGCAGGAACACCAGGAGTGACGCAGAAGCACCAGGGGTGACGCAGAAGCACCAGGGGTGACGCAGAAGCACCAGGGGTGACGCAGGAACACCAGGAGTGACGCAGAAGCACCAGGGGTGACGCAGAAGCACCAGGGGTGACGCAGAAGCACCAGGGGTGACGCAGGAACACCAGGGGTGACGCAGGAACACCAGGAGTGACGCAGAAGCACCAGGGGTGACGCAGAAGCACCAGGGGTGACGCAGAAGCACCAGGAGTGACGCAGAAGCACCAGGGGTGACGCAGAAGCACCAGGGGTGACGCAGAAACACCAGGGGTGACGCAGGAACACCAGGAGTGACGCAGGAACACCAGGAGTGACGCAGGAGCACCAGGGGTGACGCAGAAGCACCAGGGGTGACGCAGAAGCACCAGGGGTGACGCAGGAGCACCAGGGGTGACGCAGAAGCACCAGGGGTGACGCAGAAGCACCAGGGTGACGCAGAAGCACCAGGGGTGACGCAGAAGCACCAGGAGTGACGCAGAAGCACCAGGGGTGACGCAGGAACACCAGGAGTGACGCAGAAGCACCAGGGGTGACGCAGAAGCACCAGGGGTGACGCAGGAACACCAGGGGTGACGCAGGAACACCAGGAGTGACGCAGAAGTACCAGGGGTGACGCAGAAGCACCAGGGGTGACGCAGGAACACCAGGAGTGACGCAGAAGCACCAGGGTGACGCAGAAGCACCAGGGGTGACGCAGAAGCACCAGGGGTGACGCAGAAGCACCAGGGGTGACGCAGAAGCACCAGGGGTGACGCAGAAGCACCAGGGGTGACGCAGGAACACCAGGGGTGACGCAGAAGCACCAGGGGTGACGCAGAAGCACCAGGGGTGACGCAGAAGCACCAGGGGTGACGCAGAAGCACCAGGGGTGACGCAGAAGCACCAGGGGTGACGCAGAAGCACCAGGAGTGACGCAGAAGCACCAGGGGTGACGCAGGAACACCAGGGGTGACGCAGAAGCACCAGGGGTGACGCAGAAGCACCAGGGGTGACGCAGGAACACCAGGGGTGACGCAGAAGCACCAGGAGTGACGCAGGAACACCAGGAGTGACGCAGAAGCACCAGGGGTGACGCAGGAACACCAGGAGTGACGCAGACGCGGCCTGACTGTGAGTACCTCTACCCAGGGGGCGAGGGATCATGAGTGACTGGATGCGACTGGACAGTTTTTGTGAAGTAAACAAAGAGTGACTCACTAATTAAAGTTTCTTTCGTGTGGCGGACCACTTCTTGCTCCGGTGCTCGGCCTCCTCGGGGTTAGTTAAGTTTTTACCTCATTGTTCTCTATCGCGTTCTCTCTCCGTCGTTCTTTTCCCTCTCTTTAGCTCTCTTTCCTCTCCCATAATGTTCACTCTCCCTCCCTCTCTCTCTTTTTCCCTCTCACACATTTTCTTATCCTCTTTCTTCCCTCCTCGGTCACCCCTTCATTTGTACGTCACTCTCAAAGGCCCTCCATCACACTACGGCCTCCCTCCATCACACTACGGCCTCCTTCCATCACACTACGGCCTTCCTCCATCACACTACGGCCTTCCTCCATCACACTACGGCCTTCCTCCATCACACTACGGCCTTCCACCATCACACTACGGCCTTCCTCCATCACACTACGGCCTTCCTCCATCACACTACGGCCTTCCACCATCACACTACGGCCTTCCTCCATCACACTACGGCCTTCCACCATCACACTACGGCCTTCCTCCATCACACTACGGCCTCCCTCCATCACATTCTCCTCCTCTCGTGTTACAGCTCCTGAGACAAATTTATTCATGAATCTTCCGAGGTAGTGACGTCATGATGCTGTCGTGTTGTGCAGATGATAGTTTGCTGTCTCTCTCTCTCTCTGTCTCTCTGTCTCTCTGTCTCTCTCTCTCTGTCTCTCTGTCTCTCTCTCTCTGTCTCTCTGTCTCTCTTTGTATCAGTCTCTTTTCTCTGTATCTCTCTCTCTCTCCCTTTCCTTCCCCAACGTATATTTCCCACTGTTTCTCTCTTCCGTCGGGAATGTATTGTATCTTGCCTTTTGACGGTCACCCATCCAGGTACAAGCCACAGCCACCTGCGCGCGCAAGCAACCTACGAATTGGGAGCGGGCCAGCCAGAGCCTTAGGGCCCGCTTGGGAATATCCCTGAAAAGCAAAAGAAAAGCTATTTTGTGTATTATTGCGTCTAGTTACAGGTAGCTGGCCTTGCTGGTGGCGTCGCGTCGATTCGTGCCATCGTCATTAGCGTATCATATTAGGGAATGATGCATTGTCATCATTATCATCAATAGGGAACTGTAGTCGGTTTGTTAGACATGAGTTGTGTTACTGAGGGCCTCGGGTAGCTACTTTACAGCAAATGTTCATTATTCAAAAGTTATTCTTTTTGTCATTCTATCTTGATAGGGATGGTGGTTGATAGTTGAGGGGTTCCTGTCTCTCCCCCCCCACCCCCCGTCTTGAGTACTGGCGAGACAGGGGGATTCCTTCTGACGGTACAAAACCCGTCTCAGAGGCTACTGACAGTGGTTACCCAGGAGACTCAGCAGGAAGAGAGAAACAATAGGAAATATACGGTTAGGAAGGGAAGGAAGATAAGGGAAGGGAGATACAGATAGAAACAGGACTCATGGTATCGATATCCGTCACCTTGTCCTGCCAAGATTTCGTTAACCACGTGGTGATATATATCATTATCTTCAGGTTATCTTGAGGTTATCTTGAGATGATTCCCGAAATCATCGTGTCCCGAAAGCTTTAGTGTCCCCGCGGCCCGGTCCTCGATCCGGCCTCCACCCCCCAAGGAAGCAGCCGTGACAGCTGACTAACACCTAGGTACCTATTTTACTGCTAGGTAACAGGGGCATAAGGTGAAAGAAACTCTGCCCATTGTTTCTCGCCGGCGCTGGGATCGAACCCAGGACCACAGGATCACAAGTCCAATGTGCTGTCCGCTCGGCCGACCGGTACATCATTCAAATCTTCAATCATCATACATCATCAATCTCCATCTTTCAGTATTAGCTCTCTTGGTAGCTCAACCACTTGGGCTGGACGGTAGAGCGTCATGCAGGTCGGCATTCAATCCCCGACCGTCCACAAGTGGTGGGCACCATTCCTTTCCCACCGTCCCATCCCAAATCCTTATCCTGACCCTTCCAAGTCCTATATAGTCGTAATGGCTTGGCGCTTTCCCCCTGATAATTCCCTCCCTCCCCTTGTCACCTCCCTCTATGCTCTTAAACTGCTCTTCTCTTAGACTGCTCAGCACGCTTCTCTAGTGTTGTCGATTGTTTATCGTCTGTAGCAGCTGCCTGGTGGAACAGTGTTCATAGTGATTTCAATTAGTATGCACAACAGGCCAATCCTGTGAGGGTAGAGGACCCCTATACCATCTGTGAGTGGTAGAGGGACCCCATACCATCTGTGAGCGGTAGAGGACCCCATTACCCCCCCTGTGAGCGTAGAGGACCCATACCCATCCTGGAGCGGTAAAGGACCCCATACATACCCATCCTGTGAGCGGTAGAGGACCCCATACCCACCCCTGTGAGCGGTAGAGACCCCATACCCATCCTGTAGCGGTAGAGGACCCCCATACCCATCCTGTGAGCGGTAGAGGACCCCATACCCATCCCTGTGAGCGGTAGAGGACCCCATTCCCATCCTGTGAGTGGTAGAGGACCCCATACCCATCCTGTGAGTGGTAGAGGCCCCATACCATCCTGTGAGTGGTAGAGGACCCCATACCCATCCCTGTGAGCGTAGAGGACCCCATTCCCATCCTGTGAGTGGTAGAGGACCCCATACCCATCCTGTGAGCGGTAGAGGACCCCATACCCATCCTGTGAGTGGTAGAGGACCCCATACCCACCCCTGTGAGCGGTAGAGGACCCCATACCCATCCTGTGAGCGGTAGAGGACCCCATACCCACCCCTGTAAGCGGTAGAGGACCCCATACCCATCCTGTGAGTGGTAGAGGACCCCATACCCATCCCTGTGAGCGGTAGAGGACCCCATACCCATCCCTGTGAGCGGTAGAGGACCCCATACCCATCCTGTGAGCGGTAGAGGACCCCATACCCATCCCTGTGAGCGGTAGAGGACCCATACCCCACCCTGTGAGCGGTAGAGGACCCATACCCATCCTGTGAGTGGGAGAGGACCCCATTCCCATCCTGCGAGTGGTAGAGGACCCCAGTCCCATCTTCATTTTCTGGGGAAAGAAAACGGGGTCTCATCACTTTTGTAAATAACAACATTCCCGCACAGATTATTGATGACCTGCACATGGGGGATGAGTTTGAATCACTGGGAGTAACCCTTTACTTAAACAATAATGCCTTACATATAATCAACCTATATGTGCCACAGAGTAAACTTGACCTTGACACACTGCCTGAATTTGTTAATGAAGAACCTACCCTGCTGGTCGGTGACCTGAATGCCAGACACCCACACTTTGGTGCCAACTGTCATCAGCCCAATGTCAATGGACGGAAACTGTCACTCTTTGTCAGGGAAGTGAAAACCTTAGAGTCCTGGGTGATGAACAGCCAACTCACCTCAGAGGAGGAAGATTAGACTATGCTCTCCTGCTGAATGCACAGGACACGGATGCCAGTACACACATTGTGCACAGTTTATGTAGTGACCACTGGGCACTGATTACCACCGTCGACATGAGCAAGAGAAGGAAAGAGACAAATAAAAGAAAAAGGTTATCACTCGGACCAGATATGAGGCCGCACTTCATAAACAGGATGAGTGACTGGTTCACGGAATACCAAATCCCAGAAGACATTGACACATTTGTTGATGACCTTAATCACCAAATTGAGAGCTGTCTAAGAGTTCCGCGCCGTACACCTGGGCGAAGTAACCCTCAGAGGAAGAAAATAAAATGGTATGAGAATGATTACATAAAGATGCTTAACGCAAATGTACGAGACATGAGTAGAGAGTACCGGAGACATCCCACTGAGAGTAACCAAGAGTTGTTTAAAACTGTGTGTCAAGTAGCCAGGGAAGAGAAGATTAAAGAGCGGGAAAGACAATGGCTTGAGTTCACTAGCTCTATTGGACGGGAAACATCTGCAAGACAAGTGTGGGCAAAAATTCAGATAGCTAAGGGTGGCAGAGCCCGGCCTGCGGCTCACAAAGACCCCCAGGGTAAGGCTGAAGAACTAATTCACAAGTGGAGTGATGCAGCATCCTCCTCCTCCCTCCCTGCAGAAATCAGCAGGGAACAGCTCCTGCGACATGATGACAGAAGAATTAGGATAACAAGAGCACTGTCTAGTGATGACGAATATGGGGAACCAATCACAGCCCAAGAAGTAAGGGGCGCTATGAAAAAGGGTAAAAGTACAGCACCTGGTGAAGATGGCGTCACCTACGACATACTCAATGCACTGTGTGAAGTGTCTGGGAATCCACTACTCCACCTGTTTAACAAGTCATTCCTAAGTGGAGTGTTGCCCACACAATGGAAACACGCAATAATTGTTCCCATACCGAAGCCCAATGACCCTGGTAATTACAGACCTATCAGTCTCGTGTCATGCACTTGCAAGATGCTTGAAAGGATCATCCTAAACCGACTGTTGCACAAAATAGGCAGGTTAGGGGAGGGGGTCAATGGATTTGTTAAAGGACGGAGCACAGCAAATTGTATAGTTAATTACTTGGCTAATGACACGGCTAGGTACTCTGTATTTGTTGACATCAAAGGAGCCTTCGACAAAGCACAGGGGATTGCGATCCTGGACGAGCTTGCATGCATGGGTGTCAAGGGGAGACTCATGAAATGGGTTGAAGACTACCTCACAGGAAGGAAAGCCAAGGTTTGCTTCAATGGAGCAGTCTCCAGAACAATGAATATGGAACTCGGGACCCCCCAAGGCGGAGTCTTAAGCCCTACACTATTCAATGTACTTATGAACGCCATTGCAAATATTGATTTTCCGGAAGGAACACAACAAGTGGGATATGCAGATGATGTCCTAATACAAGCTCCCACCTTGGGAAAAATTGAACAGTCCATTGAACTCCTTGGAAGGAAATGTATTGAGCTCGGTTTCACTCTCTCCACAAACAAGACGAAGGCATACTCCCATCACAAGCGGAGAGCAAATGAAGAACTGCAAATTAATGGTGTAACACTTGAATGGGTTGACCACTATCGGTACCTTGGCGTCACTGTCGGCTCTAACAAGGGAAGAAAGAGGAGCTCAATCAACTCATAGGAACATGCAAAAGTCGACTCAGGGCACTGAAAGCTATGACCTGGAATGGACATGGAGCCTCTATTGCCGTGCTTAAAATGATGTACACAGCCTATGTGCGCTCCGTCATAGACTATGCCGCACCAGTTCTGTGCACCTACTCCCAAAGCGATATGAAAAGGCTTGAAAGCATTCAAAATGAAGCCATGACAATCATTCTTGGAGTTCCAAGAACTGCCAAAACGTCTAATCTACGAGAGGAGTTGTCCCTTCCCAGTGTTAAAAGCAGAATTCAGGAGCTGAATGCTAAGCTTGCAATTAGGATAGCCAGAGATCCCCATTACAATGATATTGCTAAGAAAAAACTGAGCTCTGTGCTACTTTCAGGGGGAAACAGGAGAAGCAAAAAATGGCATCACAGATCAGTCTGCTACCTCGAAGAGCTTCACCTGCTTGAGCAAGCCCGTGAGCTCCTGCCTGTAGAGAGGTTACCTCCCTGGGAGGATGACTCATGCAAGATCATCATCAATGAAATGGCAATGAAAAAATCCAACATGATACCACAAGAAATGAGGCACAAGTATCTCGAGGAAATTTATAAAGAAGCCGGAGATGAACTAGATCAAATCTACACTGACGGGTCATCTAATCCTGTCAATGGCAGGGCTGGTGCAGCATACACGGTAATCAAGGATAATACTTTCCAACGCAGAAATGAAGAAAAAGCACGTATTGAGAACTATGCCTCTTCAACGCAAGCAGAGCTAACTGCCATTGTTATGGCGTTAAGGTTTCTTGAACGGAACACTAATGGTGCAGTGATTTGCACCGATTCAAAAGCAGCACTGCAAAGCCTAAGTAAAAATCGGGCAGAAAATCTTGCAATAGTCGCTGAAATTAAGAGAGCTGTGAGAGTACTTACCAATCAGGGAAGAGTCATCAAGTTTCTGTGGATCCCCTCCCATGTTGGAATATGTGGGAATGAACGAGCAGATGTGCTGGCTGCTGAAGGCGCTGAAGGAGACCATATTGAATACTTCATACCCAAGACTCTACTACAAATTAGAGGTATTGTCAGGCAACATCACCGTGACAAGGTAACTGAGGAAAGGAGGATAGAAGCACAAACCAGTGAATCTGTACGATGGTACAACATGGTTGCAGCTGGCAATCCCAATCATTATGGCCGAAGAGGAGGAGGACGAGGGAGAGAATCAGTAATAGCGAGAATCCGTCTTGGATACAAATATCCATGGAGATATGGAATGGAAACAACAGTTGATCAGCGAAGTTGCAGAATCTGTGGTGAGAGTGATGGACACCGCCTTGACCACTATCTACGTGAATGTGAACACCTGAGAGACATTAGAAATATGTGTAGAATAATAAACCCCACATTGTTTGAGTTAGGAAAACACTATTTGTCAAATATTGATACTGTTCTTAAAAGATTTCCCCATTTTGCACCCGCAAGATAACGTAAGCTTTTAAGGGTTGATAGATGTTAATCTTCTTGTTTGAGGAGCTGTTCACTTGAGACAGTTAAGCAAGTCCCAGCTGTGTCTGGGTACAAGTGACAGGATGAACAACCCAGCGGGTTTTCTTCCTATTGGGGAGTGTTGTACATGCTGCTATGGCGGTGTGTCCACTCACAAGATGAGTGGCGCTGCCCAATAAACTCGCCCCTCGGGGCAAAATTAAAAAAAAACAGTTGGTGCTCCACTCCTCAACTCGAAGTCGAGACACGGGCTGCAATCGCCGACCCAAAGCAACACAGGCCCGACTGGGACCATGAACGTTCACAAAAATAGTGTGCAGCCAGGACCCTGTTCGACTGCCAAAAACCCCGTGCCCGAATGTCAGTCAAGACATATTGCCAAAGACGGCAGCAAGAGCAGCAAACTTACGAACGTCATGGGCATGGGGATAGACCGCAGGCTGGCTTGATTTATTAACCCTGCGGACGACCTGAGAGACCGAACCCGCAAATAGGGAAGAAGGAAACCAGATCAACCCAAAGCGCATCCCTGGACACAGAAGCCGTGGCTCGCAGATAACGGCGGAGCCATTATCACAACCGGACACAACACATGGTGAACCCCCGCCTGACAAACCAAGCATCAACAACCCAAGGACCACCTCCGAAAGCTAACAGTCTCATTTAA
>WNGS01169470.1:1871-22513 GCA_020271785.1 Procambarus virginalis
GAGGGAGAGACTGGATGTTGGAGGAGTGAGGGGTGGCAGCTGACACTCGAGGAGTTTTGAGTTGTGTTCGTAGGGAATATATATAGTGTGTGATAGTGTATAGTGTGTAAATAGACTGTATATATACATAAATTAGCATAATACAATGGAAATATGTGCCGGATATTTGCCTTTATGTGTCACGTGTCATGCACGTGACACAGTGTCTTCGGACAGTATGGATGTTCAAATGCCATAATATAGTGCACGAGTTCATTATATAGAGGATTGGCATGTAAAAGCATAAAATGTATTTGAACTGTGCGCAGAAAATGAACAAAAATATATTCGCGGCAATTCGCGCATCCAGCCCAAACGCCTTTCCGGCCCCGGGGGCGTATGCCACTGGCGACCAGGGAATGATGACATCACACACAAACTTACGGACCCCATAGCAACTAAAGTACTTAAAATTTCGACCTTCTGTTACTATACCCTTACTCAGGGAAGGGTTTTTGACACATTAAAAACAGGAAAGAATTTTCTCCAGAGATTTTATTTCCTGCGGACTGGGGGGCTGTCATATTTGGAGGCCGCGCAGTTAAGGGTTAATACACTCAAAATCACTGGGTAATGCCAATATGATGAATACAATCACCATCACTGGGCAATGACAATATGATTAATTCACTCACCATCACTGGGTAATGAAACACCAAGATTAATACACTCACCATCACTAGTTAATGACAATATCATCATACACACACACACATACTGGTTGTACAGTAAGAATAAAATTGTCCTTACCATCATTAATGGGCAGAAGTTGTGTTTGCTATCGTCCTTGGGAGCCGAGCAGAAACTGGAAGCAGTGTTACCTATTAAGGCAAAAAAAAAAAAAAAAATTCAGGTTTCTATGACTAAATTTTTCCCACCAAAATATAGAAAATGTTTTGAAAAATTAAATAATTATTTTTGGGTATTGTGCTTTGAGCAAAAGTAAGGAGGGTGGGCAGGAGTAAGGAGGGTGGGCAGGAGTAAGGAGGGTGGGCAGGAGTAAGAAGGGTGGGCAGGAATAAGGAGGGTGGGCAGGAGTAAGGAGGATGGGCAAGAGTAAAGAGAATGGGGAAGGGGATATGGGCACGTTCTCGGCTGCCTCCCCTTCCCTCTCAAACAGCCTACAGAATACAAACCATGTAATTACCTAAGTGTAATTACCTAAGTGTAGTTACAGGATGAGAGCTATGCTCGTGGTGTCCCGTCTTCCCAGCACTTTTTGTCATATAACGCTTTGAAACTACTGACGGTCTTGGCCTCCACCACCTTCTCCCCTAACTTGTTCCAACCGTCTACCACTCTGTTTGCGAAAGTGAATTTTCTTATATTTCTTCGGCATCCGTGTTTAGCTAGTTTATATCTATGACCTTAAAGTTCTTAAAGTTCCAGGTCTCAGGAAATCTTCTCTATCGATTTTATCAATTCCTGCTACTATTTTGTATGTAGTGATCATATCACCTCTTTTTCTTCTGTCTTCTAGTTTTGGCATATTTATTGCCTCTAACCTCTCCTCGTAGCTCTTGCCCTTCAGTTCTGGGAGCCACTTAGTAGCATGTCTTTGCACCTTTTCCAGTTTGTTGATGTGCTTCTTAAGATATGGGCACCACACAATCGCTGCATATTCTAGCTTTGGCCTAACAAAAGTCGTGAACAATTTCTTTAGTATATTGCCATCCATGTATTAAAAAGCAATTCTGAAGTTAGAAAGCGTGGCATAGGCTCCTTGCACAATATTCTTTATGTGGTCTTCTGGTGATAGTTTTCTATCTAGAATCACCCCTAAATCTCTTTCTTTATCAGAATTCTTTAAAGATTTCTCACATAATATATAGGTTGTGTGGGGTCTATGTTCTCCAATTCCACATTCCATAACATGGCATTTATTAACATTAAATTCCATTTGCCAAGTGGCGCTCCATGTGCTTATTTTGTCCAGGTCTTCTTGAAGGGTATGACAATCATCTAAGTTTCTTATCCTTCCTATTATCTTAGCATCATCAGCAAACATGTTCATATAATTCTGTATACCAACTGGTAGATCATTTATGTAGACAATAAACATCACTGGTGCAAGAACTGAACCCTGTGGTACTCCACTTGTGACATTTCTCCAGTCCGATACATTGCCTCTGATCACTGCCCTCATTTTTCTATCAGTCAGAAAATTTTTCATCCATGTTAGAAGCTTATCTGTCACCCCTCCAATATTTTCCAGTTTCCAGAACAACCTCTTATGTGGAACTCTGTCGAAAGCCTTTTTTAGGTCCAGATAGATGCAGTCAACCCAACCATCTCTTTCCTGTAATATCTCTGTTGCTCGATCATAGAAACTGAGTAAATTCGATACACAGGATCTTCCAGATCAAAAACCATACTGTCAGTCTGATATTATATCATTTCTCTCCAGGTGTTCTACCCATTTAGTTTTAATTATTTTTTCTAATATTTTGACTATTACACTTGTCAATGATACCGGTCTATAATTAAGGGGGTCTTCCCTGCTTCCACTTTTGTAGATTGGAACTATGTTAGCCTTTTTCCACACATCAGCTACAACTCCTGTAAACAGGGATGCCTGAAAAATCAGCTGAAGAGGAATGCTGAGCTCAGGTGCACATTCTCTCAGAACCCATGGTGAAACTCCATCTGGACCAACTGCTTTGTTCTTATTTAGCTCCTTGAGCATTTTTTCCACTTCGTCTCTAGAGACCTCTATGTGCTCTATGTTGTTCTCTGGAATTCTTATTGTATCTGGTTCCCTGAAGATTTCATTTTGTACAAACACACTTTGGAACTTTTCGTTTAATATTTCACACATTTCCTTTTCATTTTCCGTGAATCTATTTCCCATTTTCAACCTCTGAATATTATCCTTTATCTGCAATTTGTTCTTTATGAATTTATAGAATAGACCTGGTTCTGTTTTACATTTGTCTGCAATCCCATTTTCAAAATTTCTTTCTGCCTCTCTCCTCACTGCCATGTAGTTGTTTCTCGCATCTTTGTATCGCTGGTATGTTTGGGGGTTTGGCCTCTTCCTGTATTGATTCCATTTTTGTGTCTTTTGGTCTCTGGCCCTCTTGCACTTTCTGTTGAACCAATCCTGTTTCCTAGTTCTGCTTCTCTGTTTTGGTATAAATTTTTTTGTGCCTTTATCATATATTTCACAAAACTTGACATACAGTGGCACCTCAGTTTAAGAGTTTAATTCGTTCCTGGAGACAGCTTTTATTCCGAAAAACTCGTATTCTGAAGCTAATTTCCCCATAAGAAATAATGGGAAATGAATTAATCCGTTCCTGACTACCCCAAAAACCCCATATCAAACTAAATTTTTATACCTAATTCATCTAAATAAACCTACAAAACTATGTTCAAGTTATTACTTACCTTGCTCTTGAATGCTGTAGGCGTATGGAAGATGGTGAGGAGGGGGGAGGAGGAGAGGAGTTACTGTTTGGAAGGGGAGTCCCTTTCCATTATCACATCAGGCAGTGAGGACTTCACTGGTATGCACACACTGGCACATTTTGCCTGCATACCACTAGGACTTGCTTGTCTTACTAAGAATTTCTCTAAAGACACTTGTTTTTCCCTACATTTTAACACTTGTCTGTAGTAAGACATCACATTATCATTTAAAAGGTCAATGCAACGGCCTGCTACAGCTTTATCTGGGTGAGTTTTTTCAACAAAACTTTGCAGTTCTTCCCATACTTCACACATTTTCTTAATCAAGGAGGGACATCCTCTACTGCCTCTACTCACAGCTATTTTCTTAGGTTGAACCTTATCAATGGCTTTCTTGAGACCCATGGCGAGATATATAATAACAAACTGTATAGTCAAATGACCAAAAATCCAACAAAACACTGAAAATCCAGGTGAAGAATTGATGTGGGATAGTCACTGGGCGCGAGACAATGGTAAACTGAGGGGCGGAGTGGCGGAGGGGCGACGATCGCCGATCGACCACGCGCTAGGTCGGCCTGTACGCGTATCAACAAACTCGCGTCCCGAGGTAACCCTCGCATTCCGAGACATAATTTTCGAGGAAATCCTGCTCGTCTTCCGAAAAACTCGCATACAGGGACACTCGCATTCCGAGGTACCACTGTACATCTCATTCACTTCCTTGCCTAGAAACAAGTCCGTCCAATTATATTCACTAAAAAATTTCCTAAGGTTGCCATAATGTCCTCTCCTAAAGTCAGGTTTTTCAATTGCATCGACCCTCATATTTTCTTCCAGATTATAACGCATCGCATACTTTATTTCCAAAAAGACATGGTCACTTTTACCCAAGGGAGGATTACCCAAGGGAGGATGTGCATTAACCCTTAAGCTGTTACAACCTGGGCTGTAAATGGGGGCTGTAAAAGCTGGAGCTGGGCAAAAAAAAATATTTGAATTATGTGAAAATTAATATTAAATGTTAAACAAATCTCCAACTTATTGGCTTAAGCATCAAGAAAGTTTGAACCCAATGTTGTCAGAAAAGTATTTTAGACAATTTTTTTAACAAGGAGAACATTTTGTTGATAAGGAGAACAGCTCCTATTAACTGGAACTGAGGGATAATGCAGTAATAAAGAGATGCAAGCACTTGTCCAATGTACAAAGAAGAAGAATAGTAGCAAGAAGTGTCCACAAAGTGGATATGCAGCTGGTGCCTTTATAGCATTGCTGAGTAATACATAATAATACCAATAGTAATGAGTATGTTCCAAGGGATAGCCTGGAAGGCAGCCCTTCTAGGGGAAGGAAAACCTTGATTTTAAATCTCCGCTGCCTTGCGGTCATACCCCTTTTTGGGGAAAGGCTTCAGGAGTCAACCTCGAGGAAAAATCCGGAGTTGGAGCCCCTAAGGCAGTTAATTGTTGACTTCGACCTCGTTCTGGCAGCTTCTGCGATGGTGCTGGAACCATGTGTATTGGCATTTGCCTATCCATTGGATAATTTCAGCAACGTGGAGAGGGGGGATCTGCGGCATGGGTAACAGCTTCTCCTCCATATCTAACTACCTAGGCTTTTCGCCCTGGAGAGGACACTTCCGCTTCGCCTCACAGCATCGAACCAACACAGGAAGCGACAGTTTACCGGTTTTAAGTCTTCTGCTCGATTGGCGAAGAGTGTGACGCCAGGCATTGCTTCCGACGGTGGGAGGGGTCATCGCGCCCCACTGGGCAGCTACCACCCACCTCAAGCTGGGCAAACCCCAGCCAATAAAGTGTTGCCTTGCCACAGTCCGTTAACCTCACAGGGTACGTGGGGTTTAGGGTGAAAACCGACAAGCAGCCCGACAACTTTGCACCAAGCAATACCAAACCTAAAAAGAAAATATCAACTGCCCTAAAGCTGGGCACATGGAACGTCAGGACACTGACACCTGGTTTCTCTGACGACAAGCTGTGAGAGAGAGAGCCTTCTCTTTCTTTTGGCAAGGAAAATCTCCAGATGAGACCAGAGAACATGGGTGTGGGATTTGCTGTCAGGAATGCACTGTTGGGACACATTATGCCACCGACGGGGGAACCGAAGGAATTCTGTCTCTGCAACTGCACTCCCAAACAGGACTAGTCAATGTAATTAGTACATATGCACCAACCCTGACTTCTCCAGCAGAGGCAAAGGAAAAATTCTATGATGACCTCAACAGAGTCATAGCGAGAATTCCTGTAAAGGAGTCACTGTTCATCCTCGGCGACTTCAACGCCAGAGGGGTGCTGATCACAACTTTTGGCCCACTTGTCTGGGTCAATTTGGCATACTGAGGATGAATGAGAATTGGCAACGTCTGCTAGAACTCTGCTGCCTTCTTGGTCTCTGTGTCACCAACACGTTCTTCGGCACAAAGCCTCAACACCGAGTATCTTGGAGACACCCAAGACCCAAGCACTGGCACCAGCTTGATCTGATTCTTACCAGGCGTGCAAGTCTACCCAGCGTCAAGATTATGCGTAGCTACCAGAGTGCTGTCTGTGACACAGATCACTTCTTGGTATGTAGCAGGGTCAAGATGCAAACAAAGAAGATTCATCACTCAAAAAAGGAGGACAGACCTCGCATCGACACCACCGAGACCCACAACCAGAACAAGGTGGAAGATTTTGCACATGTGCTTGAGGAAGATCTCCCTGGCGCAGCCGGGGTCATCGCCTATAAAAGATGGGAGCACTTCAGAGACGCTGTGTTCAATGCTGCCATTTCCACCTTTGGCAAGAAGACCAACAGGTCAGCAGACTGGTTCGAGGCTCACTTGGAAGAGATGACACCTGTCATCGAAGAGAAGAGAAATGCCTTGGCAGCCTACAAAGCCTGCCCAAGTCAGCGCAACTTACAGATCCTTCGGGCCGTCCGCTGCAAAGTGCAGCAGAGCGCCAGGCGATGTGCCAACAACTATTGGCTCCAGCTCTGCTCCCAGATACATACTGCAGCGGATACAGGCAATGTAAGGGGAATGTATGACGGCATCAAGCAGGCCCTCGGCCTAATCCAGAAGAAGACCGCTCCTCTGAAATCTGCCACAGGTGAGGTGATTTAGGATCAAACACTGCAGCTGAAGCGCTGGGTCGAACACTACTCTGAGCTATACGTCAGGGAGACAGTGGTCACCAAAGATGCTCTGAGCGCCATTGAGTGCCTGCTTGTGTTAATGGAGCTCGACAGCGAACTGACCCTAGAAGAACTCAGTGAGGCCCTAGACTCCCTTGCTTCTGGCAAAGCTCCTGGAAAAGACGGCATTTCTGCTGAGACCTTGAAGTGCTGCAGAGGTAGCCAGCTCATAGAGCTGCATGAAATTCTCTGCCTCTGCTGGGAAGAAGGAGAGGTGCCACAGGACATGAGGGATACCTTACCTTACCTTGAGTATACCTTGAGGTGCTTCCGGGGCTTAGCGTCCCCGCGGCCCGGTCATCGACCAGGACTCCTGGTTGCTGGACTGATCAACCAGGTTGTTGGACGCGGCTGCTCGCAGCCTGACGTACGAGTCACAGCCTGGTTGATCAGGTATCCTTTGGAGGTGCTTATCCAGTTCTCTCTTGAACACTGTGAGGGGTTTGTTAGTTATGCCCCTTATGTGTAGCGGGAGCGTGTTGAACAGTCTCGGGCCCCTGATGTTGATGGAGTTCTCTCTCAGAGTACCAGTTGCACCTGTTTTTCAACGGGGGTATTCTGCACATCCTGCCATGTCTTCTGGTCGCATGTGATGTTATTTCTGTGTGCAGGTTTGGGACCAGCCCCTCTAATATTTTCCATGTGTAAATTATTATGTATCTCTCCCGCCTGCGCTCAAGGGAGTACAGATTTAGGCTCTTTAGTCGGTTCCAATAGTTTAGATGTTTTACCGAGTGGATTCTAGCAGTAAAGGATCTCTGCACGCTCTCCAGGTCAGCAATTTCTCCAGCTTTGAAAGGGGCTGTCATTGTGCAGCAGTACTCCACTCTAGAGAGCACCAGCGTTTTGAAAAGTATCATCATCGGTATAGCATCTCTAGTGTGAAAAGTTCTTGTTATGCAACCCGTAATTTTTCGTGCAGTTGTGACGGCCACTTTATTGTGTTCTTTAAAGGTAAGGTCTTCCGACATGAGTACACCCAAATCCTTTACATTGCCTTTTCGTGCTATGTTATGATTTGCCTGAGTTTTGTACGTGGTTTCCGTTTTTATATTTTCATTTTTTCCATAGCGCATGAGCTGGAACTTATCTTCGTTAAACACCATATTATTTTCTGTAGCCCATAGAAAGACCTGATCTACATCTGACTGGAGGTTTGCCGTGTCCTCTATGTTGCCTACTCTCATGTAGATCCTGGTGTCATCTGCAAAGGATGATACAGTGCTATAGGTTGTGTTCTTGTCTATGTCCGATATGAGGATGAGAAAAAGTACTGGGGCAAGCACAGTACCCTGGGGGACTGAGCTCTTAACGGTTGATGGGCTGGATTTTATTTTGTTGACTATTACACATTGGGTTCTGTTGGTCAGGAAATTGTAGATCCATCTGCCTATTTTTCCAGTAATTCCTTTTGAGCGCATTTTATGTGCAATAACACCATGGTCACATTTATCAAAAGCTTTTGCGAAATCTGTGTAAATTACATCAGTGTTTTGTTTGTCTTCCATAGCATCTAATGCCATATCATAGTGGTCCAGCAACTGCGACAGGCAAGAGATGATGTCTGCCAACATGCCAACATCGCCATGCCAACCATGCCAACATCGTCACGCTGTATAAGAATAAAGGTGACAGGGGCGACTGCAACAATTACCGTGGAATCTCCCTCCTCAGCATTGTCGGAAAGCTGTTTGCTTAAGTCACATTGAAGAGGCTCCAAGTACTTGCTGAGTCTATCCAGAATCACAATGCGGATTCAGAGCTAACAGGTCCACCATCGACATGGTCTTTTCCCTCAGAGAACTGCAAGAGAAATGCAGGGAACAGAAGCAGCCACTTTTCGTAGCCTTCATAGATCTTACGAAGGCCTTTGACCTCGTCAGCATGGATGGCCTGTTCAAGATCCTCCCCAAGATCGGGTGCCCACCCAGGCTCCTCAGCATCATCAGATCTTTCCATGAGAACATGAAGGGCACCGTGGTCTTTGATGGACTAACATCAGACGCCTTTGACATCCGAAGTGGAGTAAAGCAGGGCTGCGTCCTGGCTACAACCCTATTCGGGATTTTCTTCGCAGTTATGCTGCAGCACACCTTCGGATCTGCCACGGAAGGCATCGACCTCTGGACCAGGTCGGATGGAAAACTCTTTAACCTCGCCAGGCTGAGAGCCAAGACGAAGGTTCGGCTGAGGTGTCTGTGTGACTTCCTTTTTGCCGACGCCGCAGCAGTCATTGCCCACTCAGCTGAAGACCTTCAACTGCTCATGACCCGCTTCAGCGAGGCCTGTCAGGCTTTCGGACTTACCATCAGCCTGAAGAAAATACAGGTCATGGGACAAGGAGTGGACTCCCCACCTGACATCAGCATCTCCGATTTCAAACTGGAAGTCGTTCACGACTTCGTGTACCTGGGCTCCACAATCTCTGACTCCCTATCTCTTGATACAGAGCTAAACAAACGCATCGGTAAGGCATCTACTACCATGTCCAGATTGACAAAGAGAGTGTGGGCCAACAATAGGCTGAATGAGTATACTAAGATTCAGGTTTACAGAGCCTGTGTCCTGAGCACTCTCCTTTATGGCAGTGAGTCTTGGACACTCCGCGCCCATCAGGAAAGACAGCTGAATGCCTACCACATGCGCTGCCTTCGACACATCTTGGACATCACCTGGCAGGACAAGTTGACAAACAACAACGTCCTGGGGAGCGCAAGAATCGCCAGCATGTACACAATGCTGAAACAGAGACGAATGCACTGGCTCGGGCACGTTGTGCGAATGGGCGATGGCAGGATCCCCAAGGATCTCCTGTATGGAGAGCTGAGGCAGGGAAAGCATCCAACAGGCAAGCCCCAGCTACGATACAAAGACATATGCAAGAGGGACCTGAAAGCCATGGATATCGATCTTGCTATGTGGGAAACACTGGCCGCAGACTGTTCAGCCTGGGGGTAGTCTGCTTCAAAGAGGTCTCTCCAAGTTCGAGGAGTCACTTGCTAAGAAATCGGAGGCAAAGAGACGGAGAAGGAAAGTCGGTAGTCAGGAAGACAGACCAGAATCAGACTTCGTTTGTGCTCAGTGTGGGATGGACTGCCATTCTCAAATTGGCCTCATCAGTCACACACCAGATTCAAAAGGTGACACCCCTAGGGTCAACACTTGCATCAAGAGGAGCTCCAGCATATTTCAACAATCCTAAGTATTGTAGTACAGGTTGATGACAGCGAGTGGTGTCCCAGAGAACATAAAGGTATAGTGCTAAATAGGTGATTTAACAGGAATGTGCTAAGGGAAGTGAAAAATCGGATGAGAAAAAGTTGCCCTAGTGTTTCCAGTGCAGAGAAGAACATTCAAGATGGCCACTGGCAAGAAGAAAAACAAAACAGAGCTTGATTTTGTGGGATTCAATGAAGAAAGCATTGATATTAGCAGTCTACACAACAAGTCGGTAAAATTAGATACTATAGTGAACTCTCATGTAGAAATAATTAGTAAATTGAAAGAAAGTAATGACCATTTGAATAGCAAAGTTTTAGGTCTTGAGGGTTTAGTGAAAAACTTGTGCAAGGATAAGAAACAATTGGAAACAAATTGCAAAGCCATGGAAGAAGAAAATAAACTCTTAAAAATAGCTTTGGAAGAAGTTAAAGTAAATTTAAACATAAATGATTACAATAGGTTAGGCAAGGAAATTCAACAGGAGAAACAGCTTTTGTCAGCACAGATGGAGAAAGTTACACAGGGAATAGAACAGTGCAAGAAAGATATGCAACTCACCTATGCACAAGTGGCCAAGGAGAAGGAAAAAATTGAAGAAGCAGTAAAGGAAGTCAAACACTGCAGCAACCAAGATAAAACAAACATTAGGCTGGAAGTGAGAAAGGAATTGGCATCTAATCCGAAGTTGGTGCAAAACTCAGTTGATCGGAGTAAGTCCCTGATAATTTTTGGTTGCAAATAAAAGGAGATAACATCTAGGTCAGAAAGAGCTGTAGAAGCGAAAGTAGTAGATAAAATTGTTGGCCTCGTAGAAGGTCTTACTACCATAGAGAATGTCTGCGACTACAGGAGAATAGGCAAATACGTAAAAGGGAAAGATCGACCTTTGAGGATCACCCTAAACAGTGCCAAACAGATGGAAGAAGTACTAAGGAATGCTAGAAAATTAATAAGTGATGAGGATGGGAAAGTGTGGTCATTAACACGAGATCTTTCAAAAGAAAGCAGAGAGAAGCTGAAACTGAACCTCGCCGAGGCAAAACGTTTAAATGAGAGCAGGAATGAAGAAGAAATCAATTCTTTTTTCTACAAAGTGTTAGGGGTAGGCAGACCAGTAAAGTGGTACATAAAGGCAAACCAACAAAATCAATAGAGAGAGGGGGAGTTAAGAATAAGGAGAGGGGGAACAAGTTCCTGAAGACTGCATACACCAACATAGATGGAGTGAGATTGAAGATACTGGAGTTAAGTGATGTAATAAAGATGCAGACACCAGACATTGTTGCACTCACGGAGACAAAACTTGAAGATGTTATTTTAAATGAGGTCATATTCCCAAGGGGCTACTCAATTTGGAGACGGGACAGAAAAATTAGGAAAGGCGGTGGCGTTGCTGTGCTGGTGAAAGAACACCTAAAGGCGAAGGAAATAATGACTGCCAATCCGCAAGAAGTTGACATTATAGCACTAGAGATCTGTCCATGAAGATGATAAACTAATGATCATAAATGCATATAGTCCACCGCCAAGCAGCATATGGTCAAACGAGGAGCTAGATAGTAAACGAGAAGGTCTTATAACAATAATGAGAGAGATTATAGCGAGAGCGGATAACGATAGATCACGACTGTTGATAGTCGGTGACTTCAACTTGAAATCCATAGACTGGGAAGCATATGAAGCTAAAACAGAAGATTTTTGGACCTGTAAATTTGTAGACCTCATCCTGGAAACATTCTTGTATCAACATGTTAAACAAGCTACGAGGATGAGGGAAGGGGACGTTCCCTCCATGCTAGATTTGAGATTTACCAGGAAGGAAGAAGAGATATTTGACATTCAGTACCTTCCTCCCTTGGGTAAAAGTGACCATGTCTTTTTGGGAATAAAGTATGCAATGCATTATAATCTGGAAGAAAATAAGGAGGTTGAAGCAGTTGAAAATCCTGACTTCAGGAGAGGACATTATGGCAACCTTAGAAAATTTTTTAGTGAGTATAATTGGACAGACTTGTTGCTAGGCAAGGAAGTGAATAAGATGTATGTCAAGTTTTGTGAAATATATGATAAAGGCACAAAAAAATTAATACCAAAACAGAGATGCAGAACTAGGAAACAGGATTGGTTCAATAGAAATTGTGAGAGGGCCAGAGACCAAAAGACACAAAAATTGAATCAATACAGGAAGAGGCCAAACCCCCAAACATACCAGCGATACAAAGATGCAAGAAACAACTACACGGCAGTGAGGAGAGAGGCAGAAAGAAATTTTGAAAAAGGGATTGCAGACAAATGTAAAACAGAACCAGGTCTATTCTATAAATTCATAAACAACAAATTGCAGGTAAAGGATAATACAGTATTCAGAGGTTGAAAATGGGAAATAGATTCACGGAAAATGAAAAGGAAATGTGTGAAACACTAAATGAAAAGTTTCAAAGTGTGTTTGTACAAAATGAAATCTTTAGGGAACCAGACACAATAAGAATTCCAGAAAACAACATAGAGCACATAGAGGTGTCTACAGATGAAGTGGAAAAAATGCTCAAGGAGCTAAGTAAGAACAGAGCAGTTGGTCCAGATGGAGTTTCACCATGGGTTCTGAGAGAATGTGCACCTGAGCTCAGCATTCCACTTCAACTGATTTTTCAGCCATCCCTATGTACAGGAGTTGTAGCAGATGTGTGGAAAAAGGCTAACATAGTTCCAATCTACAAAAGTGGAAGCAGGGAATACCCCCTTAATTATAGACCTATCACTGACAAGTGTAATAGTCAAAATATTGGAAAAAATAATTAAAACTAAATGGGTAGAAGATCTAGAGGAAAACGATATAATATCAGACAGACAGTATGGTTTTCGATCTGGAAGATTCTGTGTAACGAACTTACTCAGTTTTTATGATCGAGCCACAGAGATTTTACAGAAAGAGATGGTTGGGTTGACTGCATCTATCTGGACCTAAAAATGGCTTTTGACAGAGTTCCCCATAAGAGGTTGTTCTGGAAACTGGAACATATTGGAGGGGTGACAGGTAAACTACTAACATGGATGAAAAATTTCCTAACTGACAGAAAAATGAGGGCCGTAATCAGAGACAAGGTATCGGATTGGAGGAATGTCACAAGTGGAGTACCACAGGGTTCAGTTCTTGCAATGGTAATGTTCATTGTCTACATAAACGATCTACCAGTGGGAATACAGAATTACATGAACAAGTTTGCTGATGATGCTAAGATAATAGGGAAGATAAGAAACCTAGATGATTGTAATGCCCTTCAAGAAGACCTGGACAAAATACGTATATGGAGCAATACTTGGCAAATTGAATTTAATGTGAATATATGCCATGTTATGGAATGTGGAATTGGAGAACATAGACCCCACACAACCTATAAATTATGTGAGAAATCTTTAAAGAATTCTGACAAAGAAAGGGATCTAGGGGTGGTTCTAGATAGAAAACTGTCACCTGAGGACCACATTAAGAACATTGTGCAAGGAGCCTATGCTAACACTTTCTAACCTCAGAATTGCTTTTAATTACATGGATGGCGAAATACTAAAGAAATTGTTCACGACTTTTCTTAAACCAAAGCTGGAATATGCAGCGGTTGTATGGTGCCCATATCTTAAGAAGTACATCAACAAACTGGAAAAGGTGCAACGACATGCTACTAAGTGGCTCCCAGAACTGAAGGACAAGAGCTGCGAGGAGAGGTTAGAGGCATTAAATATGCCAAAACTAGAAGATAGAAGAAAAAGAGGCAATATGATCACTACGTTCAAAATAGTAACAGGAATCGATAAAATTGATTGGGAAGAATTCCTGAGACCCGGAACTTCAAGAACAAGAGGTCATGGATTTAAACTAACGAAACGAAGCTGCCGGAGAAATATACGAAAATTCACTTTTGTAAACAGAGTGGTAGACAGTTGGAACTAGTTAAGTGAGAAGGTGGTGGAGGCCAAAACCATCAGTAATTTCAAAGCATTATATGACAAAGAGTGCTGGGAAGATGGGACACCACGAGTGTAGTTCTCATCCTGTAACTACACTTAGGTAATTACACTTAGGTAATTACCAGACGCTGCACCAGGATTGACAACCAGGGTGCAACTCCATAGTCTCCCGAGACTGAAGGATGCCTACTACTAATGAGTGTTATCATGCTCTATTTTGTTATATATCATAAAAATGCATTGCCTAATGTTAATATCTGTTACTTTCACCAATGTCCAATAAAATGTTTTTTTAGGGGGGAGGGTAATTTTTTTTCTCTCCTTTGTTTATTATCTGATTTTGTTGTACCCTCTACAGCCTGGAGAGTGCATACCCATCCCTAACTATGTCAAGATAGAATGAAATTGGTCATCAAATGAATCAGTCACAACTGGCAGAATTTGGGACTTTGAATTTTTTTTTACTGAGTTTTTCACAGATTTCAAATTCTATTTTCATTGTCTCTTTAGGCTGTTTTGATGATTAGGGACCAGATTAGGGCTTTATCACTTTTATAAAGTATACATTTTTATCCCCTAAATCATTATAATTACCCCTATATTTTGTTTTTTGGGGGTTATTTTTTTCTTGACATCATTCCAACACATACTGACCTAAAACTTTCACATATTCGAGTACGAATACCAAACAACTCTTATTAAAACATATAAGTAAATTAATGAATTAATGAACCTAATTCATTGTCGATAACTTCAACTTAAATTATCTCTAAAACTAGAGTTTCAACTTTGAGTCAGCTTCAAAAAATCCAGTTTCTTACCGATTCTCACCATTTTTACAAATAATGTGCACAGCTGTCTGTTCTACAATCCTATTAGAATGGATTTTTCACAAACCCTAAACGTTCGGAGTTATCAATTTTTTTTTCTAAATTTGGTGCATAATTCAGTACCACACTGACAATTTTTTTTACAGTAACCTAAACTGAAAACATATATTCTAAATCTATGAAAATGAAGATCATATACTATTCTGAGAGCATAACAACACCAAATGAATAAGTGGTGTTAGTTTATATTTTTGCAGCTGATTTCAAAATCTGAAGTTTTCAATATTCAATTTTTTTATTTTTTTATTTTCTTATTTTTCAAGTTACATTTGTGATCATTTAGACAAAGTTGCAGGATTTGCTAGTATGCACAAAAAACTGGAAAGCATTAGAGCAAATTTGAGAAATTGAACTTTGCCATCAGGTCCTGTCGTATATGTAGGCCATGCACAGCTTAAGGGTTAATACAGAACTGTACTGTATAAAATGCATAAAACTTCAAACTAACAATATTTCACTAATTATAACAATAATAATACAGTGGTACCTCGAGTAACGAATTTAATCCGTTCCATGTTCGTCATGTGAAACGGACGTCATACAAAACGAGTGTTCACCATGTAACCAGTGTGATGCACTGTGCTTATTGTGAAATTCCCCCAGTGCGCATGACATCAAATGTTCCCCAAAATATAATTTTTCTTTGTAAAATGATAAATTACCTTCCCTGAACATGTCTATGTAAAAAATAATTACCAAATTCCACTTACTTTGGCTGTGAGGGCGTGGACAAGGTGCGCTGTGACGTCATCAGGGCCTGGTCGCCCGTGTGTGAAGCTCCCAGACACGGTCGTGCAGGCCATTCAAGCACCGCGTGTTGCCACAAATATATTTTCAAATATTTTTTCTATGTATTTCGAATGCGGTTTTATTTGTTTCTTTTATCGTATATGATGCATATTTGTGACCTTTATAATATGTATACAGTAGAAAGTTCATAATTTTCCATGGAACTGTGATACATGTGTCAGTAATGTGTCCACAATAAATGTTTATTGTCACAATATTACGTGGTAAAAATTCACTAAAATTACAATATGTACAGTTTCACATACTATATACACAGTAACACACTATTACACACTCAGTACTTTGGAGGTGCGTAATAGCCAACGAAGTAGTCCATGGTACACAGCGCGACTTTGCTCTCCTTGCACCCGCTACAGATAGATTTTCGTTTCCTGTTTCATCGTTCTGTGTGCTTGCAAATAACGCACTCGCGTGCACCCTTGGCTTTAGTACTTGTAGGTGGTATGTAGCCAAGCTTGTAAAGCATAAGGTAGTATTGAAACGATTATAGGAAAAGCTCAATTTGTAAGGTAGTCTTGAAAAGATCGCTTTGTAAGGTCCCACACAGGAAGAGATTCAGCTAGCCTCAAAGAGTGTCCATCAGACAGGAAGAGATTCAGCTAGCCTCAAAGAGTGTCCATCAGTCAGAAAGAGATTCAGGTATTCTTGAAAATATCTATGGACAACACCACCATGGAAGCCGCTAACACTGTTCATCTATGCTACTTGTATCAGATGCATCATCACTGAACGCAGAAAACAATTCATCTATGTATCATCTATATAAATTGGAGATGGCAAGGGTGGGGCTCAGAGCTACAACTGGATACGCTCGCTGTATCCTCCTCATAGGTGCTGTATCACTGGCATCCGACCGTTGTGTTAAGCCCTTATTGCGCCTAGCTTCACCAATGTTATGACCCTTATGTTCTTCAAATAATAGGGTCTGAATTGCACCGACTGAGCGCAGTCTTTCAACACCGTGTCGGACAGGTGTTTGAGAGCCAGAGGCACGTGTGCCACAAATGGTTGCTCACGCAGTACTAACCCAGCCAGCAGCCCTTGTCTTTCATATTCGTTATAGCAAAAGGTTCGTTCAGTGTTTGTTGGGTAGGCTGCTCCATTATGACAATCTTTCTTTGTTTCAAATGTGTTCCATTTGTTTTGTATTTGTCACTTCCGTCTCAATAATGGAGCAGCCTACCCGACAAACACTGAACGAACCTTTATGGCATTTGTCCATTTTTCAAATTGTTTCAACAGTTCTTTTATTTTTTTTTTTTTATTTAAGAAACATGGAGCAGCCGACCTGTAGACCACCGAACAAACCTTTTTGACATTTGTACTGGTTTTCGAAATTCTTCATTTTTTTATTATTTACGTTTTTTGTATGTAAGAAACATGGAGCAGCCTACCTGCCGACCACCGAACGAACCTTTCGACAATAAGACAAATGAAAAATAAATATTGAACACATTTGAAGAAATGAAAATGTCATAATGGTTTATTGAGTGTATATGTAAGGTAGGCTGCGCCATTATTGAGACGTAAATGACAAATACAAAACAAATGGAACACATTTGAAACAAAGAAAGATAGTTATAATGGAGCAGCCTACCTGCCGAACACCGAACGACCTTTTTGACATTTGTTGTATATCAGACATTTCATTTCTTTTTTCTTACAAAAACGTCAATGCTTTGTAACATCTCAGCAGTCACCCCTTTATATCCCAGCATCATTAGCATCTTTAAACAAGAACAACATAATTTATGTGCATCGTCGGAGGCGTCTAAGAATGTGCAAGAAGCAGCGCGACCCCACCATGTGGTGTTGACGTTACTCAAACCAGCATTCGTCATACGGGACGATTTGACGCCGATCGGGCCGTTCGTTACCCAAAATGTTCGTCTTTTGGGCGATCGTTATGCGAGGTACCACTGTATTTTAAATAAAATAACTTGTAACAGTCAATATGTACATTAAATTTTGAGTATGCCTATAAAATAAGCACAGGTCATGTCAACGCGTTGGGCCTGGATGAGATGGCTGGCACCATGTGCTTCTCCTCTTCCAGGGGGTAAAAACTTCGGGCTCGCATGTGTAGGATTTTCGTGATAAATTTGAACAATTTTTACTGTTTGAACTCATTTAATCTGTCAAGATGTCTCAGACCAGCATTCATGGTATTGAAGGTATAAAACAAAAGAGAAAATATTTGTCAATTGATTAGAAAGTTGACTTCATAGAGAAAGCAGAGCATGGATACTCTGTCACTCGTGATAAATTGTTCAAATTTATCACGAAAATCCTACACATGCGAGCCCGAAGTTTTTACCCCCTGGAAGAGGAGAAGCACATGGTGCCAGCCATCTCATCCAGGCCCAAGGCGTTGACATGACCTGTGCTTATTTTATAGGCATACTCAAAATTTAACGTTGCTGTGCTGGTGAAAGAACACCTAAAGGTGAACGAAATAATGACTACCAATCCACAAGAAGTTGACATAATAGCACTAGAGATCTGCCATGAGGATGATAAACTAGTGATCATAAATGCATATAGTCCACCGCTAAGCAGCACATGGTCAAAGGAGGAGCTAGATAGTAAACGAGAAGGTCTTATAACGATAATGAGAGAGATCATAGCGAGAGCGGATTACGATAGTTCATGACTGTTGATAGTCGGCGACTTCAACTTGAAATCCATAGACTGGGAAGCATATGAAGCTAAAACAGAAGATTTCTGGACCTGTAAATTTGTAGACCTCATCCTGGAAACATTCTTGTATCAACATGTTAAACAAGCTACGAGGATGAGGGAAGGTGACGTTCCCTCCATGCTAGATTTGATATTTACCAGGAAGGAGGAAGAAATATTTGACATTCAGTACCTTCCTCCCTTGGGTAAAAGTGACCATGTCTTTTTGGGATAAAGTATGCAATGCGTTATAATCTGGAAGAAAATATGATGGTCGATGCAATTGAAAAACCTGACTTTAGGAGAGGACATTATGGCAACCTTAGAAAATTTTTTAGGGAGTATAATTGGACAGACTTGTTGCTAGGCAAGGAAGTGAATGAGATGTATGTCAAGTTTTGTGAAATATATGATAAAGGCACAAAAAAATTTATACCAAAACAGAGAAGCAGAACTAGGAAACAGGATTGGTTCGACAGAAAGTGCGAGAGGGCCAGAGACCAAAAGACACAAAAATGGAATCAATACAGGAAGAGGCCAAACCCCCAATCATACCAGCGATACAAAGATGCGAGAAACAACTACACGGCAGTGAGGAGAGAGGCAGAAAGAAATTTTGAAAAAGGGATTGCAGACAAATGTAAAACAGAACCAGGTCTATTCTATAAATTCATAAACAACAATTGCAGGTAAAGGATAATATTAGAGGTTGAAAATGGGAAATAGATTCACGGAAAATGAAAAGGAAATGTGTGAAACATTAAACGAAAAGTTCCAAAGTGTGTTTGTACAAAATGAAATCTTCAGGGAACCAGATACAATAAGAATTCCAGAGAACAACATAGAGCACATAGAGGTGTCTAGAGACGAAGTGGAAAAAATGCTCAAAGAGCTAAATAAGAACAAAGCAGTTGGTCCAGATGGAGTTTCACCATGGGTTCTGAGAGAATGTGCACCTGAGCTCAGCATCCCTCTTCAACTGATCTTTCAGGCATCCCTGTTTACAGGAGTTGTAGCTGATGTGTGGAAAAAGGCTAACATAGTTCCAATTTACAAGAGTGGAAGCAGGGAAGACCCCCTAATTATAGACCGGTATCATTGACAAGTGTAATAGTCAAAATATTGGAAAAAATAATTAAAACTAAATGGGTAGCACACCTGGAGAGAAATGATAATATCAGACAGACAGTATGGTTTTCGATCTGGTAGATCCTGTGTATCGAATTTACTCAGTTTTTATGATCGAGCAACAGAGATATTACAGGAAAGAGATGGTTGGGCTGACTGCATCTATCTGGACCTAAAAAGGCTTTCGACAGAGTTCCACATAAGAGGTTGTTCTGGAAACTGGAAAATATTGGAGGAGTGACAGGTACGCTTCTAACATGGATGAAAAACTTTCTGACTGATAGAAAAATGAGGGCTGTGATCAGAGGCAATGTATCGGACTGGAGAAATGTCACAAGTGGAGTACCACAGGGTTCAGTTCTTGCACCAGTGATGTTATTGTCTACATAAATGATCTACCAGTTGGTATACAGAATTATATGAACATGTTTGCTGATGATGCTAAGATAATAGGAAGGATAAGAAATTTAGATGATTGTCATGCCCTTCAAGAAGACCTGGATAAAATAAGTATATGGAGCACCACTTGGCAAATGGAATTTAATGTTAATAAATGTCATGTTATGGAATGTGGAATAGGAGAACATAGACCCCACACAACCTATATATTATGTGAGAAATCTTTAAAGAACTCTGATAAAGAAAGAGATCTAGGGGTGGTTCTAGATAGAAAACTATCACCTGAAGACCACATAAAGAATATTGTGCAAGGAGCCTATGCTATGCTTTCTAACTTCAGAATTGCTTTTAAATACATGGATGGGGATATACTAAAGAAATTGTTCATGACGTTTGTTAGGCCAAAGCTAGAATATGCAGCTGTTGTTTGGTGCCCATATCTTAAGAAGCACATCAACAAACTGGAAAAGGTGCAAAGACATGCTACTAAGTGGCTCCAGAACTGAAGGGTAAGAGCTACGAGGAAAGGTTAGAAGCATTAAATATGCCAAAACTAGAAGACAGAAGAAAAAGAGGTGATATGATCACTACATACAAAATAGTAACAGGAATTGATAAAATCGACAGGAAAGATTTCCTGAGACCTGGAACTTCAAGAACAAGAGGTCATAGATATAAAACTGGCTAAACACAGATGCCGAAGAAATATAAGAAAATTCACTTTCGCAAACAGAGTGGTAGACGGTTGGAACAAGTTGGGGGAGAAGGTGGTGGAGGCCAAGACCGTCAGTAGTTTCAAAGCGTTATATGACAAAGAGTGCTGGGAAGACGGGACACCACGAGCGTAGCTCTCATCCTGTAACTACACTTAGGTAATTACACTTAGGTAATACTCGA
>WNGS01169470.1:23513-53636 GCA_020271785.1 Procambarus virginalis
GCGTGCGCCACCCATGGTTGCTCACTCAGTATTACCCAGCCAGCAGCCCTATGACATTCTGGAATTTTTTTCAAAGATGGCTGCCTCTCACTGGAGGTCCAAGAGTTCATTTTGTATCCAACCTACCGCGAGCGGGTTTTTGGCCGGGTACGAAAAAAAAAACTTTTGTTGGTTGGTGCAGTATTGGCGAACAGCATTTGTTGTTTGGCGCAGTGCAGTGGTTAAGGTGTTATGCGCACCCCTTGATCGAGCGAAATTAGGCGCTAATGCATTTCAGAGGGTTAATACACTCAACATAACTGGTTAATAATACTATGATTAACCCTTTAACTGCGCAACGCGCCTGCATGCCCACGTCTGGGGTGCACTACGCGCCTTTGGGTATCTGTATTTTTCACGTTCCATTCAAAACTCTTGCGGCTACATGGAGTTCACATCAGCTTCCTCTGGGCTCTTGTAAACAGATGCTATCTTTAAAAAAAATCGTGGTCCACATTCAGGGTGTGAGAACCTCAGTAGTAATTACCTAAGTGTAATTACCTAAGTGTAGTTACAGGATGAGAGCTACGCTCGTGGTGTCCCGTCTTCCCAGCACTCTTTGTCATATAACGCTTTGAAACTACTGACGGTCTTGGCCTCCACCACCTTCTCCCCTAACTTGTTCCAACCGTCTACCACTCTGTTTGCGAAAGTGAATTTTCTTATATTTCTTCGGCATCTGTGTTTAGCTAGTTTATATCTATGACCTCTTGTTCTTAAAGTTCCAGGTCTCAGGAAATCTTCCCTATCGATTTTATCAATTCCTGTTACTATTTTGTATGTAGTGATCATATCACCTCTTTTTCTTATGTCTTCTAGTTTTGACAATTTAATGCCTCTAACCTCTCCTCGTAGCTCTTGCCCTTCAGTTCTGGGAGCCACTTAGTAGCATGTCTTTGCACCTTTTCCAGTTTGTTGATGTGCTTCTTAAGATATGGGCACCACACAACCGCTGCATATTCTAGCTTTGGCCTAACAAAAGTCGTGAACAATTTCTTTAGTATATCGCCATCCATGTATTTAAAAGCAATTCTGAAGTTAGAAAGCGTGGCATAGGCTCCTCGCACAATATTCTTTATGTGGTCCTCAGGTGATAGTTTTCTATCTAGAACCACCCCTAGATCTCTTTCTTTATCAGAATTCTTTAAAGATTTCTCACATAACATATAGGTTGTGTGGGGTCTGTGTTCTCCTATTCCACATTCCATAACATGGCATTTATTAACATTAAATTCCATTTGCCAAGTGGTGCTCCATATACTTATTTTGTCCAGGTCATCTTGAAGGGCATGACAATCATCTAAGTTTCTTATCCTTCCTATTATCTTAGCATCATCAGCAAACATGTTCATATAATTCTGTATACCAACTGGTAGATCATTTATGTAGACAATAAACATCACTGATGCAAGAACTGAACCCTGTGGTACTCCACTTGTGACATTTCTCCAGTCCGATACATTGCCTCTGATCACAGCCCTCATTTTTCTATCAGTCAGAAAATTTTTCATCCATGTTAGAAGCGTACCTGTCACTCCTCCAATATTTTCCAGTTTCCAGAACAACCTCTTATGTGGAACTCTGTCGAAAGCCTTTTTTAGGTCCAGATAGATGCAGTCAACCCAACCATCTCTTTCCTGTAATATCTCTGTTGCCCGATCATAGAAACTGAGTAAATTCGATACACAGGATCTTCCAGATCGAAAACCATACTGTCTGTCTGATATTATATAATTTCTCTCCAGGTGTTCTACCCATTTAGATTTAATTATTTTTCAAATATTTTGACTATTACACTTGTCAATGATACCGTTCTATAATTAAGGGGGTCTTCCCTGCTTCCACTTTTGTAAATTGGAACTATGTTAGCCTTTTTCCACACATCAGCTACAACTCCTGTAAACAGGGATGCCTGAAAAATCAGTTGAAGAGGAATGCTGAGCTCAGGTGCACATTCTCTCAGAACCCATGGTGAAACTCCATCTGGACCAACTGCTTTGTTCTTATTTAGCTCCTTGAGCATTCTTTCAACTTTGTCTCTAGACACATTGTCTCTATGTGCTCTATGTTGTTCTCTGGAATTCTTATTGTACCTGGTTCCCTGAAGATTTCATTTTGTACAAACACACTTTGGAACTTTTCGTTTAATGTTTCACACATTTCCTTTTCATTTTCCGTGAATCTATTTCCCATTTTCCACCTCTGAATATTATCCTTTACCTGCAATTTGTTGTTTATGAATTTATAGAATAGACCTGGTTGTTTTACATTTGTCTGCAATCCCTCTTTCAAAATTTCTTTCTGCCTCTCTCCTCACTGCCGTGTAGTTGTTTCTCGCATCTTTGTATCGCTGGTATGTTTGGGGGTTTGGCCTCTTCCTGTATTCATTCCATTTTTGTGTCTTTTGGTCTCTGGCCCTCTCGCACTTTGTTGAACCAATCCTGTTTCCTAGGTCTGCTTCTCTGTTTTGGTATAAATTTTTTTGTGCCTTTATCATATATTTCACAAAACTTAACATACATCTCATTCACTTCCTTGCCTAGCAACAAGTCTGTCCAATTATAGTGAGTGAGTAGTAGTAGTGAGTAGTGAGTGAGCAACCAAGGCTGGCGCATGTAGCATGAGCTCACAGCACTGCTGTTCAGCGTGTGACCACAGCATCGCCTACTAATGTCAAAATATATATATAACTTGTTTTATTTAGCCATGATAGTATTACAGAAGAGCCTGAGTGTGATAATGACTGTATACAATGTTCAAATATTAGTGATTCAATGCTGTTCACGATGATCACAGCGCTAGCCACAGCACCACAGCATTATTTCGTCCATCAAGGAATCTTCAAACGACTTCTTAGGTTCCTTTAGAAAATAAACTTGTGGTCAATTATGTATTTACAGGATTTAGTGACCAATATTGTGATAACAGCAGGATTGTGGTGATAATAAGCACTGTGCGTAGTATTGTGGGAGGAGTAATTGTGGTGAGGGAGCAAGGGAGAGAATCGAGGTAGCCTCACTGTGTGGCAGCCACTCTTGTTTTGCTCATCATACTAGCTTAGTGGTTTGCTATGGTGAACACATATGTACATGGGTATATACAATGTGTGTATATAGTGTAGTAACAGCAACAGGAGTATGTTGGGAGGAGCTATTTTGGTGAGGGAGGTGATGTAGCATCGTCTGCTGGCTGCTGTGTGATTTATCATGCAGTGTATGGTGGCCACTGTAAAGTTTGGACACAATACCGGCTTACTTGCATAGTTCTGGTGATCAAAACAGGTAGATAGGTATACATAACATGTGTAAATAGTGTAATACAAACAATAACAGTATGGTGGGAGGAGCAATGTTGGCGAGTAAGATGTTGCAGGAGTGAGGGAGAGACTGGATGTTGGAGGAGTGAGGGTGTGGCAGCTGACACTCGAGGAGTTTTGAGTTTGTTCGTAGGGAATATATATAGTGTGTGATAGTGTATAGTGTGTAAATAGACTGTATATATACATAAATTAGCATAATACAATGGAAATATGTGCCGGATATTTGCCTTTATGTGTCACGTGTCATGCACGTGACACAGTGTCTTCGGACAGTATGGATGTTCTAATGCCATAATATAGTGCACGAGTTCATTATATAGAGGATTGGCATGTAAAAGCATAAAATGTATTTGAACTGTGCGCAGAAAATGAACAAAAATATATTCGCGGCAATTCGCGCATCCAGCCCCAAACGCCTTTCCGGCCCCGGGGCGTATGCCACTGGCGACCAGGGAATGATGACATCACGCACAAACTTACGGACCCCATAGCAACTAAAGTACTTAAAATTTCGACCTTCTGTTACTATACCCTTACTCAGGGAAGGGTTTTTGACACATTAAAAACAGGAAAGAATTTTCTCCAGAGATTTTATTTCCTGCAGACTGGGGGGCTGTCATATTTGGAGGCCGCGCAGTTAAGGGGTTAAAAAACTCAAAATCACTGGGTAATGCCAATATGATGAATACAATCACCATCACTGGGCAATGACAATATGATTAATTCACTCACCATCACTGGGTAATGAAAACACCAAGATTAATACACTCACCATCACTAGTTAATGACAATATCATCATACACACACACACATACTGGTAGTACAGTAAGAATAAAATTGTCCTTACCATCATTAATGGGCAGAAGTTGTGTTTGCTATCGTCCTTGGGAGCCGAGCAGAAACTGGAAGCAGTGTTACCTATTAAGGCAAAAAAAAAAAAAAATCAGGTTTCTATGACTAAATTTTTCCCACCAAAATATAGAAAATGTTTTGAAAAATTAAATAATTATTTTTGGGTATTGTGCTTTGAGCAAAAGTAAGGAAGGATGGCAGGCAGGAGTAAGGAGGGTGGGGCAGGACTAAGGAGGGTGGGCAGGACTAAGGAGGGTGGGCAGGAATAAGGAGGGTGGGCAGGAATAAGGAGGGTGGGCAGGAGTAAGGAGGATGGGCAAGAGTAAAGAGAATGGGGAAGGGGATATGGGCACGTTCTCGGCTGCCTCCCCTTCCCTCTCAAACAGCCTACAGAATACAAACCATGTAATTACCTAAGTGTAATTACCTAAGTGTAATTACAGATGAGAGCTACGCTCGTGGTGTCCCGTCTTCCCAGCACTCTTTGTCATATAACGCTTTGAAACTACTGACGGTCTTGGCCTCCACCACCTTCTCACCTAACTTGTTCCAACCGTCTACCACTCTGTTTGCGAAAGTGAATTTTCTTATATTTCTTCGGCATCTGTGTTTAGCTAGTTTATATCTATGACCTTAAAGTTCTTAAAGTTCCAGGTCTCAGGAAATCTTCTCTATCGATTTTATCAATTCCTGCTACTATTTTGTATGTAGTGATCATATCACCTCTTTTTCTTCTGTCTTCTAGTTTTGGCATATTTATTGCCTCTAACCTCTCCTCGTAGCTCTTGCCCTTCAGTTCTGGGAGCCACTTAGTAGCATGTCTTTGCACCTTTTCCAGTTTGTTGATGTGCTTCTTAAGATATGGGCACCACACAACGCTGCATATTCTAGCTTTGGCCTAACAAAAGTCGTGAACAATTTCTTTAGTATATGCCATCCATGTATTAAAAGCAATTCTGAAGTTAGAAAGCGTGGCATAGGCTCCTCGCACAATATTCTTTATGTGGTCCTCAGGTGATAGTTTTCTATCTAGAACCACCCCTAGATCTCTTTCTTTATCAGAATTCTTTAAGATTTCTCACATAATATATAGGTTGTGTGGGGTCTATGTTCTCCTATTCCACATTCCATAACATGGCATTTATTAACATTAAATTCCATTTGCCAAGTGGCGCTCCATGTACTTATTTTGTCCAGGTCTTCTTGAAGGGCATGACAATCATCTAAGTTTCTTATCCTTCCTATTATCTTAGCATCATCAGCAAACATGTTCATATAATTCTGTATACCAACTGGTAGATCATTTATGTAGACAATAAACATCACTGGTGCAAGAACTGAACCCTGTGGTACTCCACTTGTGACATTTCTCCAGTCCGATACATTGCCTCTGATCACTGCCCTCATTTTTCTATCAGTCAGAAAATTTTTCATCCATGTTAGAAGCTTACCTGTCACCCCTCCAATATTTTCCAGTTTCCAGAACAACCTCTTATGTGGAACTCTGTCGAAAGCCTTTTTTAGGTCCAGATAGATGCAGTCAACCCAACCATCTCTTTCCTGTAATATCTCTGTTGCTCGATCATAGAAACTGAGTAAATTCGATACACAGGATCTTCCAGATCAAAACCATACTGTCTGTCTGATATTATATCATTTCTCTCCAGGTGTTCTACCCATTTAGTTTTAATTATTTTTTCCAATATTTTGACTATTACACTTGTCAATGATACCGGTCTATAATTAAGGGGGTCTTCCCTGCTTCCACTTTTGTAGATTGGAACTATGTTAGCCTTTTTCCACACATCAGCTACAACTCCTGTAAACAGGGATGCCTGAAAAATCAGCTGAAGAGGAATGCTGAGCTCAGGTGCACATTCTCTCAGAACCCATGGTGAAACTCCATCTGGACCAACTGCTTTGTTCTTATTTAGCTCCTTGAGCATTTTTTCCACTTCGTCTCTAGACACCTCTATGTGCTCTATGTTGTTCTCTGGAATTCTTATTGTATCTGGTTCCCTGAAGATTTCATTTTGTACAAACACACTTTGGAACTTTTCGTTTAATATTTCACACATTTCCTTTTCATTTTCCGTGAATCTATTTCCCATTTTCAACCTCTGAATATTATCCTTTATCTGCAATTTGTTCTTTATGAATTTATAGAATAGACCTGGTTCTGTTTTACATTTGTCTGCAATCCCATTTTCAAAATTTCTTTCTGCCTCTCTCCTCACTGCCGTGTAGTTGTTTCTCGCATCTTTGTATCGCTGGTATGTTTGGGGGTTTGGCCTCTTCCTGTATTGATTCCATTTTTGTGTCTTTTGGTCTCTGGCCCTCTTGCACTTTCTGTTGAACCAATCCTGTTTCCTAGTTCTGCTTCTCTGTTTTGGTATAATTTTTTTTGTGCCTTTATCATATATTTCACAAAACTTGACATACATCTCATTCACTTCCTTGCCTAGAAACAAGTCTGTCCAATTATACTCACTAAAAAATTTCCTAAGGTTGCCATAATGTCCTCTCCTAAAGTCAGGTTTTTCAATTGCATCGACCCTCATATTTTCTTCCAGATTATAACGCATCGCATACTTTATTCCCAAAAAGACATGGTCACTTTTACCCAAGGGAGGATTACCCAAGGGAGGATGTGCATTAACCCTTAAGCTGTTACAGCCTGGGCTGTAAATGGGGGCTGTAAAAGCTGGAGCTGGGCAAAAAAAAATATTTGAATTATGTGAAAATTAATATTAAATGTTAAACAAATCTCCAACTTATTGGCTTAAGCATCAAGAAAGTTTGAACCCAATGTTTTCAGAAAAGTATTTTAGACAATTTTTTTAATAAGGAGAACATTTTGTTGATAAGGAGAACAGCTCCTATTAACTGGAACTGAGGGATAATGTAGTAATAAAGAGATGCAAGCACTTGTCCAATGTACAAAGAAGAAGAATAGTAGCAAGAAGTGTCCACAAAGTGGATATGCAGCTGGTGCCTTTATAGCATTGCTGAGTAATACATCATAATACCAATAGTAATGAGTATGTTCCAAGGGATAGCCTGGAAGGCAGCCCTTCTAGGGGAAGGAAAACCTTGATTTTAAATCTCCGCTGCCTTGCGGTCATACCCCTTTTTGGGGAAAGGCTTCAGGAGTCAACCTCGAGGAAAAATCCGGAGTTGGAGCCCCTAAGGCAGTTAATTGTTGACTTCGACCTCGTTCTGGCAGCTTCTGCGATGGTGCTGGAACCATGTGTATTGGCATTTGCCTATCCATTGGATAATTTCAGCAACGTGGAGAGGGGGGATCTGCGGCATGGGTAACAGCTTCTCCTCCATATCTAACTACCTAGGCTTTTCGCCCTGGAGAGGACACTTCCGCTTCGCCTCACAGCATCGAACCAACACAGGAAGCGACAGTTTACCGGATTTAAGTCTTCTGCTCGATTGGCGAAGAGTGTGACGCCAGGCATTGCTTCCGACGGTGGGAGGGGTCATCGCGCCCCACTGGGCAGCTACCACCCACCTCAAGCTGGGCAAACCCCAGCCAATAAAGTGTTGCCTCGCCACAGTCCGTTAACCTCACAGGGTACGTGGGGTTTAGGGTGAAAACCGACAAGCAGCCCGACAACTTTGCACCAAGCAATACCAAACCTAAAAAGAAAATATCAACTGCCCTAAAGCTGGGCACATGGAACGTCAGGACACTGACACCTGGTTTCTCTGACGACAAGCTGTGAGAGAGAGAGCCTTCTCTTTCTTTTGGCAAGGAAAACCTCCAGATGAGACCAGAGAACATGGGTGTGGGATTTGCTGTCAGGAATGCACTGTTGGGACACATTATGCCACCGACGGGGGAACCGAAGGAATTCTGTCTCTGCAACTGCACTCCCAAACAGGACTAGTCAATGTAATTAGTACATATGCACCAACCCTGACTTCTCCAGCAGAGGCAAAGGAAAAATTCTATGATGACCTCAACAGAGTCATAGCGAGAATCCCTGTAAAGGAGTCACTGTTCATCCTCGGCGACTTCAACGCCAGAGGGGTGCTGATCACAACTTTTGGCCCACTTGTCTGGGTCAATTTGGCATAGGGAGGATGAATGAGAATTGGCAACGTCTGCTAGAACTCTGCTGCCTTCTTGGTCTTTGTGTCACCAACACGTTCTTCGGCACAAAGCCTCAACACCGAGTATCTTGGAGACACCCCAGACCCAAGCACTGGCACCAGCTTGATCTGATTCTTACCAGGCGTGCAAGTCTACCCAGCGTCAAGATTATGCGTAGCTACCAGAGTGCTGTCTGTGACACAGATCACTTCTTGGTATGTAGCAGGGTCAAGATGCAAACAAAGAAGATTCATCACTCGAAAAAGGAGAGCAGACCTCGCATCGACACCACCAAGACCCACAACCAGAACAAGGTGGAAGATTTTGCACATGTGCTTGAGGAAGATCTCCCTGGCGCAGCCGGGGTCATCGCCTATAAAAGATGGGAGCACTTCAGAGACGCTGTGTTCAATGCTGCCATTTCCACCTTTGGCAAGAAGACCAACAGGTCAGCAGACTGGTTCGAGGCTCACTTGGAAGAGATGACACCTGTCATCGAAGAGAAGAGAAATGCCTTGGCAGCCTACAAAGCCTGCCCAAGTCAGCGCAACTTACAGATCCTTCGGGCCGTCCGCTGCAAAGTGCAGCAGAGCGCCAGGCGATGTGCCAACAACTATTGGCTCCAGCTCTGCTCCCAGATACACACTGCAGCGGATACAGGCAATGTAAGGGGAATGTATGACGGCATCAAGCAGGCCCTCGGCCTAATCCAGAAGAAGACCGCTCCTCTGAAATCTGCCACAGGTGAGGTGATTTAGGATCAAACACTGCAGCTGAAGCGCTGGGTCGAACACTACTCTGAGCTATACGTCAGGGAGACAGTGGTCACCAAAGATGCTCTGAGCGCCATTGAGTGCCTGCTTGTGTTAATGGAGCTCGACAGCGAACCGACCCTAGAAGAACTCAGTGAGGCCCTAGACTCCCTTGCTTCTGGCAAAGCTCCTGGAAAAGACGGCATTTCTGCTGAGACCTTGAAGTGCTGCAGAGGTAGCCAGCTCATAGAGCTGCATGAAATTCTCTGCCTCTGCTGGGAAGGAGAAGAGGTGCCACAGGACATGAGGGATACCTTACCTTACCTTGAGTATACCTTGAGGTGCTTCCGGGGCTTAGCGTCCCCGCGGCCCGGTCATCGACCAGGCCTCCTGGTTGCTGGACTGATCAACCAGGTTGTTGGACGCGGCTGCTCGCAGCCTGACGTACGAGTCACAGCCTGGTTGATCAGGTATCCTTTGGAGGTGCTTATCCAGTTCTCTCTTGAACACTGTGAGGGGTTTGCCAGTTATGCCCCTTATGTGTAGCAGGAGCGTGTTGAACAGTCTCGGGCCCCTGATGTTGATGGAGTTCTCTCTCAGAGTACCAGTTGCACCTGTTTTTCAACGGGGGTATTCTGCACATCCTGCCATGTCTTCTGGTCGCATGTGATGTTATTTCTGTGTGCAGGTTTGGGACCAGCCCCTCTAATATTTTCCATGTGTAAATTATTATGTATCTCTCCCGCCTGCGCTCAAGGGAGTACAGATTTAGGCTCTTTAGTCGGTTCCAATAGTTTAGATGTTTTACCGAGTGGATTCTAGCAGTAAAGGATCTCTGCACGCTCTCCAGGTCAGCAATTTCTCCAGCTTTGAAAGGGGCTGTCATTGTGCAGCAGTACTCCACTCTAGAGAGCACCAGCGTTTTGAAAAGTATCATCATCGGTATAGCATCTCTAGTGTGAAAAGTTCTTGTTATCCAACCCGTCATTTTTCGTGCAGTTGTGACAGCCACTTTATTGTGTTCTTTAAAGGTAAGGTCTTCCGACATGAGTACACCCAAATCCTTTACATTGCCTTTTCGTGCTATGTTATGATTTGCCTGAGTTTTGTACGTGGTTTCCGTTTTTATATTTTCATTTTTTCCATAGCGCATGAGCTGGAACTTATCTTCGTTAAACACCATATTATTTTCTGTAGCCCATAGAAAGACCTGATCTACATCTGACTGGAGGTTTGCCGTGTCCTCTATGTTGCCTACTCTCATGTAGATCCTGGTGTCATCTGCAAAGGATGATACAGTGCTATAGGTTGTGTTCTTGTCTATGTCCGATATGAGGATGAGAAAAAGTACTGGGGCAAGCACAGTACCCTGGGGGACTGAGCTCTTAACGGTTGATGGGCTGGATTTTATTTTGTTGACTATTACACATTGGGTTCTGTTGGTCAGGAAATTGTAGATCCATCTGCCTATTTTTCCGGTAATTCCTTTTGAGCGCATTTTATGTGCAATAACACCATGGTCACATTTATCAAAAGCTTTTGCGAAATCTGTGTAAATTACATCAGCGTTTTGTTTGTCTTCCATAGCATCTAATGCCATATCATAGTGGTCCAGCAACTGCGACAGGCAAGAGATGATGCCTGCCAACATGCCAACATCGCCATGCCAACCATGCCAACATCGTCACGCTGTATAAGAATAAAGGTGACAGGGGCGACTGCAACAATTACCGTGGAATCTCCCTCCTCAGCATTTATTTATTTATTTATTTATTTATTTATGCATATACAAGAAGGTACATTGGGAATGTGTGGATACATAAAATGGTAATTACAGTCTTGTAAAGCCACTAGTACGCGCAGCGTTTCGGGCAGGTCCTTAATCTAAGAAAATTTTAAGTAGGTAAATACTTGCAAAATTTATAAAAAAATGATAACAGATACATGGCAAGAAAAAAAATTAGAGAAAATTGTAGGTACAGTGTATTAAAGCACATAGGCAGCTAAGATTGATTGCAATGACAGCTTGAATGGTAGTTGCATTGTCGGAAAGCTGTTTGCTTAAGTCACATTGAAGAGGCTCCAAGTACTTGCTGAGTCTATCCAGAATCACAATGCGGATTCAGAGCTAACAGGTCCACCATCGACATGGTCTTTTCCCTCAGAGAACTGCAAGAGAAATGCAGGGAACAGAAGCAGCCACTTTTCGTAGCCTTCATAGATCTTACGAAGGCCTTCGACCTCGTCAGCAGGGATGGCCTGTTCAAGATCCTCCCCAAGATCGGGTGCCCACCCAGGCTCCTCAGCATCATCAGATCTTTCCATGAGAACATGAAGGGCACCGTGGTCTTTGATGGACTAACATCAGACGCCTTTGACATCCGAAGTGGAGTAAAGCAGGGCTGCGTCCTGGCTATAACCCTATTCGGGATTTTCTTCGCAGTTATGCTGCAGCACACCTTCGGATCTGCCACAGAAGGCATCGACCTCTGGACCAGGTCGGATGGAAAACTCTTTAACCTCGCCAGGCTGAGAGCCAAGACGAAGGTTCGGCTGAGGTGTCTGTGTGACTTCCTTTTTGCCGACGCCGCAGCAGTCATTGCCCACTCAGCTGAAGACCTTCAACTGCTCATGACCCGCTTCAGCGAGGCCTGTCAGGCTTTCGGACTTACCATCAGCCTGAAGAAAATACAGGTCATGGGACAAGGAGTGGACTCCCCACCTGACATCAGCATCTCCGATTCCAAACTGGAAGTCGTTCACGACTTCGTGTACCTGGGCTCCACAATCTCTGACTCCCTATCTCTTGATACAGAGCTAAACAAACGCATCGGTATGGCATCTACTACCATGTCCAGATTGACAAAGAGAGTGTGGGCCAACAATAGGCTGACTGAGTATACTAAGATTCAGGTTTACAGAGCCTGTGTCCTGAGCACTCTCCTTTATGGCAGTGAGTCTTGGACACTCCGCGCCCATCAGGAAAGACAGCTGAATGCCTACCACATGCGCTGCCTTCGACACATCTTGGACATCACCTGGCAGGACAAGTTGACAAACAACAACGTCCTGGGGAGCGCAAGAATCGCCAGCATGTACACAATGCTGAAACAGAGACGAATGCACTGGCTCGGGCACGTTGTGCGAATGGGCGATGGCAGGATCCCCAAGGATCTCCTGTATGGAGAGCTGAGGCAGGGAAAGCATCCAACAGGCAAGCCCCAGCTACGATACAAAGACATATGCAAGAGGGACCTGAAAGCCATGGATATCGATCTTGCTACGTGGGAAACACTGGCCGCAGACTGTTCAGCCTGGGGGTAGTCTGCTTCAAAGAGGTCTCTCCAAGTTCGAGGAGTCACTTGCTAAGAAATCGGAGGCAAAGAGACAGAGAAGGAAAGTCGGTAGTCAGGAAGACAGACCAGAATCAGACTTCGTTTGTGCTCAGTGTGGGATGGACTGCCATTCTCAAATTGGCCTCATCAGTCACACACCAGATTCAAAAGGTGACACCCCTAGGGTCAACACTTGCATCAGAGGAGCTCCAGCATATTTCAACAATCCTAAGTATTGTAGTACAGGTTGATGACAGCGAGTGGTGTCCCAGAGAACATAAAGGTATAGTGCTAAATAGGTGATTTAACAGGAATGTGCTAAGGGAAGTGAAAAATCGGATGAGAAAAAGTTGCCCTAGTGTTTCCAGTGCAGAGAAGAACATTCAAGATGGCCACTGGCAAGAAGAAAAACAAAACAGAGCTTGATTTTGTGGGATTCAATGAAGAAAGCATTGATATTAGCAGTCTACACAACAAGTCGGTAAAATTAGATACTATAGTGAACTCTCATGTAGAAATAATTAGTAAATTGAAAGAAAGTAATGACCATTTGAATAGCAAAGTTTTAGGTCTTGAGGGTTTAGTGAAAAACTTGTGCAAGGATAAGAAACAATTGGAAACAAATTGCAAAGCCATGGAAGAAGAAAATAAACTCTTAAAAATAGCTTTGGAAGAAGTTAAAGTAAATTTAAACATAAATGATTACAATAGGTTAGGCAAGGAAATTCAACAGGAGAAACAGCTTTTGTCAGCACAGATGGAGAAAGTTACACAGGGAATAGAACAGTGCAAGAAAGATATGCAACTCACCTATGCACAAGTGGCCAAGGAGAAGGAAAAAATTGAAGAAGCAGTAAAGGAAGTCAAACACTGCAGCAACCAAGATAAAACAAACATTAGGCTGGAAGTGAGAAAGGAATTGGCATCTAATCCGAAGTTGGTGCAAAACTCAGTTGATCGGAGTAAGTCCCTGATAATTTTTGGTTGCAAATAAAAGGAGATAACATCTAGGTCAGAAAGAGCTGTAGAAGCGAAAGTAGTAGATAAAATTGTTGGCCTCGTAGAAGGTCTTACTACCATAGAGAATGTCTGCGACTACAGGAGAATAGGCAAATACGTAAAAGGGAAAGATCGACCTTTGAGGATCACCCTAAACAGTGCCAAACAGATGGAAGAAGTACTAAGGAATGCTAGAAAATTAATAAGTGATGAGGATGGGAAAGTGTGGTCATTAACACGAGATCTTTCAAAAGAAAGCAGAGAGAAGCTGAAACTGAACCTCGCCGAGGCAAAACGTTTAAATGAGAGCAGGAATGAAGAAGAAATCAATTCTTTTTTCTACAAAGTGTTAGGGGTAGGCAGACCAGTAAAGTGGTACATAAAGGCAAACCAACAAAATCAATAGAGAGAGGGGGAGTTAAGAATAAGGAGAGGGGGGAACAAGTTCCTGAAGACTGCATACACCAACATAGATGGAGTGAGATTGAAGATACTGGAGTTAAGTGATGTAATAAAGATGCAGACACCAGACATTGTTGCACTCACGGAGACAAAACTTGAAGATGTTATTTTAAATGAGGTCATATTCCCAAGGGGCTACTCAATTTGGAGACGGGACAGAAAAATTAGGAAAGGCGGTGGCGTTGCTGTGCTGGTGAAAGAACACCTAAAGGCGAAGGAAATAATGACTGCCAATCCGCAAGAAGTTGACATTATAGCACTAGCGATCTGTCCATGAAGATGATAAACTAATGATCATAAATGCATATAGTCCACCGCCAAGCAGCATATGGTCAAAGGAGGAGCTAGATAGTAAACGAGAAGGTCTTATAACAATAATGAGAGAGATTATAGCGAGAGCGGATAACGACAGATCACGACTGTTGATAGTCGGTGACTTCAACTTGAAATCCATAGACTGGGAAGCATATGAAGCTAAAACAGAAGATTTTTGGACCTGTAAATTTGTAGACCTCATCCTGGAAACATTCTTGTATCAACATGTTAAACAAGCTACGAGGATGAGGGAAGGGGACGTTCCCTCCATGCTAGATTTGATATTTACCAGGAAGAAGAAGAGATATTTGACATTCAGTACCTTCCTCCCTTGGGTAAAAGTGACCATGTCTTTTTGGGAATAAAGTATGCAATGCATTATAATCTGGAAGAAAATAAGGAGGTTGAAGCAGTTGAAAATCCTGACTTCAGGAGAGGACATTATGGCCACCTTAGAAATTTTTTAGTGACTATAATTGGACAGACTTGTTGCTAGGCAAGGAAGTGAATAAGATGTATGTCAAGTTTTGTGAAATATATGATAAAGGCACAAAAAAATTAATACCAAAACAGAGATGCAGAACTAGGAAACAGGATTGGTTCAATAGAAATTGTGAGAGGGCCAGAGACCAAAAGACACAAAAATTGAATCAATACAAGAAGAGGCCAAACCCCCAAACATACCAGCGATACAAAGATGCAAGAAACAACTACATGGCAGTGAGGAGAGAGGCAGAAAGAAATTTTGAAAAAGGGATTGCAGAAAAATCTAAAACAGAATCAGGTCTATTCTATAAATTCATAAACAACAAATTGCAGGTAAAGGATAATATTCAGAGGTTGAAAATGGGAAATAGATTCACGGAAAATGAAAAGGAAATGTGTGAAACACTAAATGAAAAGTTTCAAAGTGTGTTTGTACAAAATGAAATCTTTAGGGAACCAGACACAATAAGAATTCCAGAAAACAACATAGAGCACATAGAGGTGTCTACAGATGAAGTGGAAAAAATGCTCAAGGAGCTAAGTAAGAACAGAGCAGTTGGTCCAGATGGAGTTTCACCATGGGTTCTGAGAGAATGTGCACCTGAGCTCAGCATTCCACTTCAACTGATTTTTCAGCCATCCCTGTTTACAGGAGTTGTAGCTGATGTGTGGAAAAAGGCTAACATAGTTCCAATCTACAAAAGTGGAAGCAGGGAATACCCCCTTAATTATAGACCTGTATCACTGACAAGTGTAATAGTCAAAATATTGGAAAAAATAATTAAAACTAAATGGGTAGAATACCTAGAGGAAAACGATATAATATCAGACAGACAGTATGGTTTTCGATCTGGAAGATCCTGTGTAACGAACTTACTCAGATTTTATGATCGAGCCACAGAGATTTTACAGAAAGAGATGGTTGGGTTGACTGCATCTATCTGGACCTAAAAATGACTTTTGACAGAGTTCCCCATAAGAGGTTGTTCTGGAAACTGGAACATATTGGAGGGGTGACAGGTAAACTACTAACATGGATGAAAAATTTCCTAACTGACAGAAAAATGAGGGCCGTAATCAGAGACAAGGTATCAGATTGGAGGAATGTTACAAGTGGAGTACCACAGGGTTCAGTTCTTGCAATGGTAATGTTCATTGTCTACATAAACGATCTACCAGTGGGAATACAGAATTACATGAACATGTTTGCTGATGATGCTAAGATAATAGGGTAGATAAGAAACCTAGATGATTGTAATGCCCTTCAAGAAGACCTGGACAAAATACGTATATGGAGCAATACTTGGCAAATTGAATTTAATGTGAATATATGCCATGTTATGGAATGTGGAATTGGAGAACATAGACCCCACACAACCTATAAATTATGTGAGAAATCTTTAAAGAATTCTGACAAAGAAAGGGATCTAGGGGTGGTTCTAGATAGAAAACTGTCACCTGAGGACCACATTAAGAACATTGTGCAAGGAGCCTATGCTAACACTTTCTAACCTTAGAATTGCTTTTAATTACATGGATGGCGAAGTACTAAAGAAATTGTTCAAGACTTTTCTTAAACCAAAGCTGGAATATGCAGCGGTTGTATGGTGCCCATATCTTAAGAAGTACATCAACAAACTGGAAAAGGTGCAACGACATGCTACTAAGTGGCTCCCAGAACTGAAGGACAAGAGCTGCGATAAAATTGATTGGGAAGAATTCCTGAGACCCGGAACTTCAAGAACAAGAGGTCATAGATTTAAACTAACGAAACGAAGCTGCCGGAGAAATATACGAAAATTCACTTTTGTAAACAGAGTGGTAGACAGTTGGAACTAGTTAAGTGAGAAGGTGGTGGAGGCCAAAACCATCAGTAATTTCAAAGCATTATATGACAAAGAGTGCTGGGAAGATGGGACACCACGAGTGTAGTTCTCATCCTGTAACTACACTTAGGTAATTACACTTAGGTAATTACCAGACGCTGCACCAGGATTGACAACCAGGGTGCAACTCCATAGTCTCCCGAGACTGAAGGATGCCTACTACTAATGAGTATGTTATCATGCTCTATTTTGTTATATATCATAAAAATGCATTGCCTAATGTTAATATCTGTTACTTTCACCAATGTCCAATAAAATGTTTAAAAATGGGGGAGGGTAATTTTTTTTCTCTCCTTTGTTTATTATCTGATTTTGTTGTACCCTCTACATCCTGGAGAGTGTATACCCATCCCTAACTATGTCAAGATAGATTGAAATTGGTCATCAAATGAATCAGTCACAACTGGCAGAATTTGGGACTTTGAATTTTTTTTTACTGAGTTTTTCACAGATTTCAAATTCTATTTTCATTGTCTCTTTAGGCTGTTTTGATGATTAGGGACCAGATTAGGGCTTTATCACTTTTATAAAGTATACATTTTTATCCCCTAAATCATTATAATTACCCCTATATTTTGTTTTTTGGGGATTATTTTTTTCTTGACATCATTCCAACACATACTGACCTAAAACTTTCACATATTCGAGTATGAATACCAAACAACTCTTATTAAAACATATAAGTAAATTAACCCTTAACATGCTCGGGGTCTAATATCCTGCTATCCGCACAGGCGCATGTCATTTTGAAAAAAAAAATTATTTTTTCTTCCTAACCTGTTAATTTGTATTCACTGATCACGGGAAAAATAATAAAAAAATCGTAAGTGCCATATATTGCCCGCTATAGGGCGGGGAAGTCTGGCAAATTATAGGCGCTGACTCTGCATGCGTCCCAGGCGGTCTGTTGCTCGCCAGCTGTCAGGCCAGAGTTGCAACAAAGAGATAATTACCTAATTATTTCAATGTCTCTGATTGATGTTTCATAGTTTTTTTGCTGTAATATTATTCAATAGTGTGTAGTTTGATATATTTATATAATAAAATGAGTGAATCATTGCTGTACTCGAAAATATGGTGTACATATTGTTGATTCAGTCATGTTCATCAATCAGTGAACAAATCCTTTGTCGGTTATTACACTATAAGCACAGGTTATATATAAGTATCTGCATGTTTTGTTCACTATAACAAACCACTAAGTAGCTATTATGAGTCAAAAAGTAACGAGGAGTGACCGCCGTGTACCAGCCAGCCACTCCCGCCCTCCCTCCAGTCATCTGACTCGCCCACATTCTCCTCCCACAATACTGTTTTTGCTATAATTCACTATATACAGACGGTATATATAAGTATCTACATGTTTTGTTCACCATAACTGTACATCTAAGCTTGTATGGTGAGTAAAGTCACAAAGACATAGGACCTAACACAGTCAGCTGATGGCTGCCTCCCTCAAGGCCAGATACACTAATATTTCTCCTCCAACAAAACTGTGTGGTGTTATTACACTATATACACACATTATAAATAAATATCTACCTGTTTTATTCACCATACTTGTACAAATAAACTGGTATGGTGCCCAAAGACTATCGTGGTAACCAGTAAACAACACCGTCGTCTGCACGGTGGCGTCGTGCAGACGACGCCACCACCCTCACCAAAATGGCGGCTCCAAACCTTCTCTTGCTGTTTATACCCTCTATACACACGTTATATATAAGTATCTACATTTGTGTTTACTATAGCGAACCACTAAGCTGGTATGCTGAGTGCAGTCAATAAAAGGTGGCCACACACAGTCAGAAAACATCGCCACCACCCTCCCTCCCACAGCATTACTCCTCCCTCCATGGCGCACAGCGCTAAATATCATCGCAATCCTGCTATTATCAGAACCCTGGTCACTTTTATCACAGTCAGGGGTCTTCTGTAATAATATCATCGCTACATAATAGCATGAACAAGTATATTATGGCATTTTTAGGCGATGCTGTGGTCACAAGCTGAACAGCAGTGCTGTGAGCTCATGCTGCGTGCGTCAGGCTTGGTAGCTTACGCGATACTGAGGCCCCTAACACCCGGGAGTTTGGCCCACGATTTTTTTTAAAAATGGCATCTGTTTACAAGAGCCCTGATGAAGGTGTGGTGAACCCCGTGTATCCGCGGGCCGTTTAAATCTTGCGTAGTGCTCCAACACTTCATATGAAGTGAAGAGCAGTCGACTAGTAAAACGCCTAGCACTTCATATGAAGTGATGCGCACTTTAAGGGTTAATGAATTAATGAACCTTATTCATTGTCGATAACTTCAACTTAAATTATCTCTAAAACTAGAGTTTCAACTTTGAGTCAGCTTCAAAAAATCCAGTTTCTTACCGATTCTCACCATTTTTACAAATAATGTGCACAGCTGTCTGTTCTACAATCCTATTAGAATGGATTTTTCACAAACCCTAAACGTTCGGAGTTATCAATTTTTTTTTCTAAATTTGGCGCATAATTCAGTGCCACACTGACAATTTTTTTTACAGTAACCTAAACTGAAAACATATATTCTAAATCTATGAAAATGAAGATCATATACTATTCTGAGAGCATAATAACACCAAATGAATAAGTGGTGTTAGTTTATATTTTTGCAGCTGATTTCAAAATCTGAAGTTTTCAATATTCAATTTTTTTATTTTCTTATTTTTCAAGTTACATTTGTGATCATTTAGACAAAGTTGCAGGATTTGCTAGTATGCACAAAAAACTGGAAAGCATTAGAGCAAATTTGAGAAATTGAACTTTGCCATCAGGTCCTGTCGTATATGTAGGCCATGCACAGCTTAAGGGTTAATACAGAACTGTACTGTATAAAATGCATAAAACTTCAAACTAACAATATTTCACTAATTATAACAATAATAATACAGTGGTACCTTGAGTAACGAATTTAATCCGTTCCATGTTCGTCATGTGAAACGGACGTCATACAAAACGAGTGTTCACCACGTAACCAGTGTGATGCACTGTGCTTATTGTGAAATTCCCCCAGTGTGCATGACATCAAATGTTCCCCAAAATATAATTTTTCTTTGTAAAATGATAAATTACCTTCCCTGAACATGTCTATGTAAAAAATAATTACCAAATTCCACTTACTTTGGCTGTGAGGGCGTGGACAAGGTGCGCTGTGACGTCATCAGGGGCTGGTCGCCCGTGTGTGAAGCTCCCAGACACGGTCGTGCAGGCCATTCAAGCACCGCGTATTGCCACAAATATATTTTCAAATATTTTTTCTATGTATTTCGAATGCGGTTTTATTTGTTTCTTTTATCGTATATGATGCATATTTGTGACCTTTATAATATGTATACAGTAGAAAGTTCATAATTTTCCATGGAACTGTGATACATGTGTCAGTAATGTGTCCACAATAAATGTTTATTGTCACAATATTACGTGGTAAAAATTCACTAAAATTACAATATGTACAGTTTCACATACTATTTACACAGTAACACACTGTATTACACACTCAGTACTTTGGAGGTGCGTAATAGTCAACGAAGTAGTCCATGGTACACAGCGCGACTTTGCTCTCGTTGCACCAGCTACAGATAGATTTTCGTTTCCTGTTTCATCGTTCTGTGTGCTTGCAAATAACGCACTCGCGTGCATCCTTGGCCTTAGTACTTGTAGGTGGTATGTAGCCAAGCTTGTAAAGCATAAGGTAGTATTGAAACGATTATAGGAAAAGCTCAATTTGTAAGGTAGTCTTGAAAAGATCGCTTTGTAAGGTCCCACACAGGAAGAGATTCAGCTAGCCTCAAAGAGTGTCCATCAGTCAGGAAGAGATTCAGCTAGCCTCAAAGAGTGTCCATCAGTCAGAAAGAGATTCAGGTATTCTTGAAAATATCTATGGACAACACCACCATGGAAGCCGCTAACACTGTTCATCTATGCTACTTGTATCAGATGCATCATCACTGAACGCAGAAAACAATTCATCTATGTATCATCTATATAAATTGGAGATGGCAAGGGTGGGGCTCAGAGCTACAACTGGATACGCTCGCTGTATCCTCCTCATAGGTGCTGTATCACTGGCATCCGACCGTTGTGTTAAGCCCTTATTGTGCCTAGCTTCACCAATGTTATGACCCTTATGTTCTTCAAATAATAGGGTCTGAATTGCACCGACTGAGCGCAGTCTTTCAACACCGTGTCGGACAGGTGTTTGAGAGCCAGAGGCACGTGTGCCACAAATGGTTGCTCACGCAGTACTAACCCAGCCAGCAGCCCTAGTCTTTCATATTCGTTATAGCAAAAGGTTCGTTCAGTGTTTGTTGGGTAGGCTGCTCCATTATGACAATCTTTCTTTGTTTCAAATGTGTTCCATTTGTTTTGTATTTGTCACTTCCGTCTCAATAATGGAGCAGCCTACCCGACAAACACTGAACGAACCTTTATGGCATTTGTCCATTTTTCAAATTGTTTCAACAGTTCTTTTATTTTTCGTTTTTTTTATTTAAGAAACATGGAGCAGCCGACCTGTAGACCACCGAACAAACCTTTTTGACATTTGTACTGGTTTTCGAAATTCTTCATTTTTTTATTATTTACGTTTTTTGTATGTAAGAAACGTGGAGCAGCCTACCTGCCGACCACCGAACGAACCTTTCGACAATAAGACAAATGAAAAATAAATATTGAACACATTTGAAGAAATGAAAATGTCATAATGGTTTATTGAGTGTATATGTAAGGTAGGCTGCGCCATTATTGAGACGTAAATGACAAATACAAAACAAATGGAACACATTTGAAACAAAGAAAAGATAGTTATAATGGAGCAGCCTACCTGCCGAACACCGAACGACCTTTTTGACATTTGTTGTATATCAGACATTTTATTTCTTTTTTCTTACAAAAACGTCAATGCTTTGTAACATCTCAGCAGTCACCCCTTTATATCCCAGCATCATTAGCATCTTTAAACAAGAACAACATAATTTATGTGCATCGTTGGAGGCGTCTAAGAATGTGCAAGAAGCAGCGCGACCCCACCATGTGGTGTTGACGTTACTCAAACCAGCGTTCGTCATACAGGACGATTTGACGCCGATCGGGTCGTTCGTTACCCAAAATGTTCGTCTTTTGGGGCGATCGTTATGCAAGGTACCACTGTATTTTAAATAAGATAACTTGTAACAGTCAATATGTACATTAAATTTTGAGTATGCCTATAAAATAAGCACAGGTCATGTCAACGTGTTGGGCCTGGATGAGATGGCTGGCACCATGTGCTTCTCCTCTTCCAGGGGGTAAAAACTTCGGGCTCGCATGTGTAGGATTTTCGTGATAAATTTGAACAATTTTTACTGTTTGAACTCATTTAATCTGTCAAGATGTCTCAGACCAGCATTCATGGTATTGAAGGTATAAAACAAAAGAGAAAATATTTGTCAATTGATTAGAAAGTTGACTTGATAGAGAAAGCAGAGCATGGATACTCTGTCACTCGACTCGCCCAAGAATTCAACATTGGTAATGCTACAGTTTGTGATATAAAAAAAAGCAGAAGGATAATATTAAGAAATTCTTTGCTCAAACTGATGCAATAGGCAACAGGAAAAATTGAGGGCTGCTAAGTATACGGATTTGGACTCGTCTGTATTTTAATGGTTTACAGAGCATGGTGCGAAAGGAATTGCTGTTTCAGTTGATTTTATTAGAAATGCAGCTGAAAGACTTGCTGTAAAGTTAAACATAGATAATTTCAAGGCTAGCACTGAATGGGTATGTCGATTTAAAGAGAGGTATGGCATCATTAACAAGAAAATTTGTGGCGAGGCATTAAGTGTAGGTGTTGGAAGTGCTAATGCATATAAGAATAAATTTTTTCAGCACATTATATCTAATAATCTAAGCCGGTTTTAAGTGTACAATGCAGATGTAACAGGCTTTAACTGGAAATGCCTTCAAAGAAACACTTTGACCTTCAGGCTTGAGAAGAGTACTCCTGGTTGCACGGTAAAGAAGGAAAGAATTTCAGCATTATTGTGCTGTAACGCAGATGGCAGTCACCGAACAAAGTACGCAATTCTTGGGAAATCTGCCAACCTCAGAGCATTGAAAAACTGCATGAACGGACTACCTGTCATCTACTACAACACAAAAAATGCCTGGTTCACACAGATTATTTTTGAGGATTGGTTCCAGAATCATTTTTGTAAAGAAGTAAAAAAGCAGCAGATCAATATGTGTAGAATTCATCCTGCTGAGGTAAAGGCAATATTTATTGACTGATAATGCCCCAGCTCACCCCATTGCTAAATTAACATCGCCTGATGGCAAAATAACATGTATGGCTTTACCACCAAACACTACATCTGTAATGCAGATCATGGATTAGGGGTTATCTATGCTCTCAAAGGCTTTATAAAAGAGCTATGAATTCAGATATTATGGAAGTTCTGCTCTCTGAGGAAGACAAGATGCCTACTAAGGATACGAAGGCTAGTAGAACACTAGAAAACTTCAAGAAATATTCAATTAAATACAAAATTTACAACTAGGTCAAAGAATGGAGCGAGTTGAAGGTCACACATTAAAGAATGAATGGAATAAAATTCTGAGTCCGGTACCTGGTTAAAATGATGACAAAGATGACTATGATTTTGAGGGCTTTGATAATGCGATTTTTGACACATTCAGAGATGCAGGTGAGGAAAATTTGAAACTTTCTGATGTGAATGCGTGGTTAGATAATGATGGTGATGATCCAGGTTATGGTGAATTAACTGATAATGAGATTATCCAGTGTGTTATTGGTAATAATGATGAGGATGTGGAAGAGGAAGATGACAGTGTGTTATCTATTCCATATGTTGCATCATTGCAAAATGTTAATGATCTGCTTGATTTGGTTGCTGTAACTGATAATGAAGAGCTGACAAATTATTACCTGCACCTAAAAGACATGAAAGATATTATAATGAAGCTCACAACAAAGAAACAAACTAAGATTCAAAAGTTTTGGGTACGATTTCACAGTAGACCTACAGGACCAGCACCCAGTACTAGCAAGGACTCACCTGCTGAGGATGCCCAGGCAACTGGACCAGCACCCAGCACTAGCAAGGTCACACCTGGTGAGTGGTGTCCCAGAAACATAAAGGTATAGTGCTTTTGAAAAATAGGTGAGATAACAGTAATGTGCCAAGGGAAGTGAAAAAATTGGATGAGAAAAAGTTACCCCTAGTGTTTCCAGTGCAGAGAACAACATTCAAGATGGCCGCCGGCAAGAGGAAATACAAAACAGAGCTTGATTTTGTGGGATTCAGTGAAGAAAGCATTGAGATAACCAGTCTATACAACAAGTTGGTAAAATTAGATACTATGGTGACCTCTCATGTAGAAATAATTAGTAAATTGAAAGAAAGTAATGACCATTTAAATAGCAAAGTTGTATGTCTTGAGGGTGTAGTGAAAGACCTGTGCAAGGATAAGATTCAATTGGAAACAAATTGCAAAGCCATGGAAGAAGAAAATACTCTTAAAAATAGCTTTGGAAGAAGTTAAAGAAAATTTAAACATAAATGACTACAATAGGTTAGGCAAGGAATTTCAACAGGAGAAACAGCTTGTCAGCACAGATGGAGGAAGTTGCACAGGGAATAGAACAGTGCAAGAAAGATATGCAACTCACTTATGCACAAGTGGCCAAGGAGAAGGAAAAAATAGAAGAAGCAGTAAAGGAAGTCAAACACTGCAGCAACCAAGATAAAACAAACATTAGGCTAGAAGTGAGGAAAGAACTGGCATCTAACCCGAAGTTGGTGCAAAACACAGTTGATCGGAGTAAGTCCCTGATCATTTTTGGCTGCAAAGAAAAGGAGATAACATCTAGGTCAGAAAGAGCTGTAGAAGAAGCGAAAGTAGTAGATAAAATTGTTGGCCTCGTGGAAGGTCTTACAACCATAGAGAATGTGTGCGACTACAGGAGAATAGGCAGATATGTAAAAGGGAAAGATCGACCTTTGAGGATCACCCTAAATGGTGCCAAACAGATGGAAGAAGTACTAAGGAATGCTAGAAAATTACGAAATGATGACGATGGGAAAGTGTGGTCGTTAAGATGAGATCTTTCAAAAGAAGATAGAGAGAAGCTGAAACTGAACCTCGCTGAGGCAAAACGTTTAAATGAGAGCAGGAATGAAGAAGAAATCAATTCTTTTCTACAAAGTGATAGGGGTAGGCAGACCAGTAAAGTGGTACATAAAGGCAAACCAACAAAATCATTAGAGAAAGGGGGAGTGAAAAATAAGAAGAGGGGGAACAAGTTCCTGAAGATTGCATACACCAACATAGATGGAGTAAGATCAAAGATACTGGAGTTAAGTGATGTAATACAGCTGCAGACACCAGACATTGTTGCCCTCACGGAGACAAAATTTGAAGATGTTATTTTAAATGAGGTCATATTCCCAAGGGGCTACTCAATTTGGAGACGGGACAGAAAAATTAGGAAAGGTGGTGGCATTGCTGTGCTGGTGAAAGAACACCTAAAGGTGAATGAAATAATGACTGCCAATCCACAAGAAGTTGACATAATAGCACTAGAGATCTGCCATGAGGATGACAAACTAATGATTATAAATGCATATAGTCCACCGCTAAGCAGCACATGGTCAAAGGAGGAGCTAGATAGTAAACGAGAAGGTCTTATAACAATAATGAGAGAGATCATAGCGAGAGCGGATAACGATAGTTCACGACTGTTGATAGTCGGCGACTTCAACTTGAAATCCATAGACTGGGAAGCATATGAAGCTAAAACAGAAGATTTCTGGACCTGTAAATTTGTAGACCTCATCCTGGAAACATTCTTGTATCAACATGTTAAACAAGCTACGAGGATGAGGGAAGGGGACGTTCCCTCTATGCTAGATTTGATATTTACCAGGAAGGAGGAAGAAATATTTGACATTCAGTACCTTCCTCCCTTGGGTAAAAGTGACCATGTCTTTTTGGGAATAAAGTATGCGATGCGTTATAATCTGGAAGAAAATATGACAGTCGATGTAATTGAAAAACCTGACTTTAGGAGAGGACATTATGGTAACCTTAGGAAATTTTTTAGTGAGTATAATTGGACAGACTTGTTGCTAGGCAAGGAAGTGAATGAGATGTATGTCAAGTTTTGTGAAATATATGATAAAGGCACAAAAAAAATTATACCAAAACAGAGAAGCAGAACTAGGAAACAGGATTGGTTCAACAGAAAGTGCGAGAGGGCCAGAGACCAAAAGACACAAAAATGGAATCAATACAGGAAGAGGCCAAACCCCCAAACATACCAGCGATACAAAGATGCAAGAAACAACTACACGGCAGTGAGGAGTGAGGCAGAAAGAAATTTTGAAAAAGGGATTGCAGAAAAATCTAAAACAGAACCAGGTCTATTCTATAAATTCATAAACAACAAATTGCAGATAAAGGATAATATTCAGAGGTTGAAAATGGGAAATAGATTCACGGAAAATGAAAAGGAAATGTGTGAAACATTAAACGAAAAGTTCCAAAGTGTGTTTGTACAAAATGAAATCTTCAGGGAACCAGATACAATAAGAATTCCAGAGAACAACATAGAGCACATAGAGGTGTCTAGAGACGAAGTGGAAAAAATGCTCAAGGAGCTAAATAAGAACAAAGCAGTTGGTCCAGATGGAGTTTCACCATGGGTTCTGAGAGAATGTGCACCTGAGCTCAGCATTCCTCTTCAACTGATTTTTCAGGCATCCCTGTTTACAGGAGTTGTAGCTGATGTGTGGAAAAAGGCTAACATAGTTCCAATCTACAAAAGTGGAAGCAGGGAAGACCCCCTTAATTATAGACCGATATCATTGACAAGTGTAATAGTCAAAATATTGGAAAAAATAATTAAAAATAAATGGGTAGAACACCTGGAGAGAAATGATATAATATCAGACAGACAGTATGGTTTTCGATCTGGAAGATCCTGTGTATCGAATCTACTCAGTTTCTATGATCGAGCAACAGAGATATTACAGGAAAGAGATGGTTGGGTTGACTGCATCTATCTGGACCAAAAAAGGCTTTCGACAGAGTTCTACATAAGAGGTTGTTCTGGAAACTGGAAAATATTGGAGGGGTGACAGGTAAGCTTCTAACATGGGTGAAAAATTTTCTGACTGACAGTAAAATGAGGGCAGTGATCAGAGGCAATGTATCGGACTGGAGAAATGTCACAAGTGGAGTACCACAGGGTTCAGTTCTTGCACCAGTGATGTTTATTGTCTACATAAATGATCTACCAGTTGGTATACAGAATTATATGAACATGTTTGCTGATGATGCTAAGATAATAGGAAGGATAAGAAACTTAGATGATTGTCATGCCCTTCAAGAAGACCTGGACAAAATAAGTACATGGAGCGCCACTTGGCAAATGGAATTTAATGTTAATAAATGCCATGTTATGGAATGTGGAATAGGAGAACATAGACCCCACACAACCTATATATTATGTGAGAAATCTTTAAAGAATTCTGATAAAGAAAGAGATCTAGGGGTGGTTCTAGATAGAAAACTATCACCTGAGGACCACATAAAGAATATTGTGGGAGGAGCCTATGCCACGCTTTCTAACTTCAGAATTGCTTTTAAATACTGTACATGGATGCCGATATACTAAAGAAATTGTTCACGACTTTTGTTAGGCCAAAGCTAGAATATGCAGCGGTTGTGTGGTGCCCATATCTTAAGAAGCACATCAACAAACTGGAAAAGGTACAAAGACATGCTACTAAGTGGCTCCCAGAACTGAAGGGCAAGAGCTACGAGGAGAGGTTAGAGGCATTGAATATGCCAAAACTAGAAGACAGAAGAAAAAGAGGTGATATGATCACTACATACAAAATAGTAACAGGAATTGATAAAATCGATAGGGAAGATTTCCTGAGACCTGGAACTTTAAGAACAAGAGGTCATAGATATAAACTAGCTAAACACAGATGCCAAAGAAATATAAGAAAATTCACTTTCGCAAACAGAGTGGTAGACGGTTGGAACAAGTTAGGGGAGTAGGTGGTGGAGGCCAAGACCGTCAGTAGTTTCAAAGCGTTATATGACAAAGAGTGCTGGGAAGACGGGACACCACGAGCGTAGCTCTCATCCTGTAACTACACTTAGGTAATTACACTTAGGCAATTACCTTTTGAGGATGCCCAGGCAACTGGACCAGCACCCAGCACTAGCCATAACTTACCTGGGAGTGCGAATTGAGCTGTACAGTACAGTTCTAATGACACTAAATGTACAAAGTATAGTTTAAGTGATATAAGTGTACTGCAGTAGTGTGATTCTAGTGGTCTCTACTTTATGTACAGACTGTAGTGTATAATGTACATTTGTTAGAAAAGTTACTGTTCTTTAAACAATTTATATTTATATCATGTGTGTGGCACTCTCAGGATATTGAGACTAACAAAGTTTGCACTACACAACTCAACTGGTAAGGTTGGTACAGTACTGTAATGTGCAAATATCAATTTATTTCATTACAATACAAATTCTTTGATATTTAAATTTTCATAAGGCATATGTATTAATGTGATTGTATTTTTTTTTGGTGGGGGGTGGGGAGAAGGAGGTTGCTGAGGTCAGACGGATGGAACGAATTCCACACTGGAACGAATCGGCTACGCCTCATATAGTTCATTCAAGCGAGGACACACTGTATTATTACTCATTTAATTTCTACATTTACTGTCTACATTTAATGTCATCTAATTTCATGCATTTCTTTGATAAAGTGTTTACTCGTGTCCTTTATGATCTTGGTTAATTGTCAGTGTTGGCCCCATTAACCTTAAATTATAGTATGTTACTCTATATTCTAATATGTTCCAAAAAAATGTTATGAGAAATAGTTCACTTGCTTTTTCTAAATTACACCTTGTATTTCCATTCTGTAATTAATGTAAATAAACTATTGTACTGTTGCTAGAACTACTGACTCCATAATGTCTGTGCTTGTCATCCTTAAGTATCACCTTCTTTGTATTAATTTTTATTTTTCTTCAACACTCATTTTGTTAGCTTACTACTCTTATAGTATTAAGTGTTTTACCCCGTCACAACATTAATTAAAAATTTTCTATATTATTATTAATTTTGCCCGAAACGCTTTGCATAATAGTGGCTTCATTAATATGCGTAGCTCCTGTCCTTTCAATTGAAAATGCTCTTATGTTCTTTGTACACACAATCTTTTGAATAAATAATATTATTATTATTTACACACAGAAAATCACACAAAAGTGATATACATCAATGAGAAAATTCACTCGGGCTGTGAGGCGATGCGAACCTGCAATGTTTGCATCACCTCACAGCCCCAGTGGAGTGTTCATTGATGTATATCACCTTAGTGTGATTTTCTGTGTAGTATCTGAAGTTGGGCATACAGTGTTCAACTACAACACTTTACCCCTTCAACTGAGTGCTTGGGGGGTCTTACGTAAAACTTGGACTGGCTTCAAGACTTCCTGTGATATAAGGATATCACAGACTTCCTGTGATATCAGTAGAAATCTGATTGTGAGACTTTTAGGAAGTCAGTGGTGGTACAGTGGTAGAGTATGCAGCTGGCAATGCCTTGATCGTGGGTCTGCAACACCACACAGTCCCAGTGGATTTTCTCATTATTATAAATATTATCAATATGCCATAGGCCTATTTCCACACCCCAACAATGCCATAGGCCTATTTCCACACCCCAACAATTGCATGTTGGGGTGTAAGACAATGGTGGAGCAGAAAGTACTCCAGTACTTACGGAGGATGATGAGAGTGCGAGGAACAAGTCAGGTGGAGCCAGTGACCTTCACCACAGTTTTGTCTCTCCCTCGTGGTATATCCTCAATGTCTTCAGTGGTGTGGCCTCACCACACACTTACACTGCCATAAGTGTCCTGAGAGTACTGTGGGAGGGACAATTTGGCGGGTATTGTGGACACAGGTCTTTAAGACAGGCGAACTTCACAAGTCGTGGAGACGTCTATAGCAACCTTTGTTGTGATGACGTCACTCGCTCGCTCGCTTACACGCCTGCATGTTGCTCTTCCCATTTTCTTTGGTTACTGATCTTTGCCGACGCTTAATTTACTTGACAGTCATAATACTGGTGGACTCAACGAGGACAGAAAGCTGGCGGCTTGTCAAACGTCCCCCATTATTTGCCCGGATGATCTTTTCTATCTGTATTTTAAAGCCCAATAGAGTTTTGGCGTTTACCTTACCTACTCTTCGGCGAGTAGGCGGTTTACGGGTTTACAACATACAGGTGAAAAAGCATCTCCTGTTTTCTGTCCTACATTGTAGCTTGTTGAGCTCGAACCCGAAAATCTGACCTTTTGAAGAAAGTGTCCAGATCGACATCGTCCAAATTGTTTAGTATTTGAAAGGTTTTGATGAGCTCCGCCCTGTCATGCTGGTTTGCAGTGGTATATATATATTTATTTATTTATATATAATATATATATATATA
>WNGS01169472.1:13018-24064 GCA_020271785.1 Procambarus virginalis
TACCAGAACGCCAGGAATTAATATGTCAGGATGAGAAGAGAGGCGGAAAGGACAATACGAAAATGATATCGCAAGCAAGGCAAAGACTCAGCCTAAATTGTTGCATAGCCACATCAGGAAAAACAACAGTAAGGAACAGGTTATGAAACTGAGGATAGGGGCGGAAGGATTCACTACAAATGACAAGGAAGTGTGTGAGGAGTTGAATAAGAAATTCCAGGAGGTCTTCACCTTCGAGCAGAAGAAATTCCAGAGGTAAGAGAGGGGAATAGCTAACCAGGAACCACTGGAAGACTTTGAGATTACCAGCGGGGAAGTAAGGAAGTGTTTACTAGAGTTGGATGTGACAAAGGCTATAGGCCCAGATGTAACCTCCCCATGGGTTCTAAGGAAGGAGCAAGAGAACTCTGCCTACCACTCTCCATTGTGTATAACAAGTCACTGGCAACAGGGGAACTGCCAGATATTTGGAAAGCAGCTAACGTAGTCCCGATATACAAGAAAGGGGATAGACAGGAGGCACTGAACTACAGGCCAGTGTCCCTAACCTGCATACCATGCAAGCTGATGGAGAAGATTGTGCGAAAAAAACTAGTGGAGCATCTGGAGCGAAGGAACTTTGTAACACAGCACCAACATGGGTTCAGGGATGGCAGGTCCTGCCTCACAGGGTTACTTGAATTCTACGACCAGGCAACAAAAATAAGGCAAGAAAGAGAAGGGTGGGCAGACTGCATATTTTTGGATTGTCAAAAAGCCTTTGATACAGTGCCACACAAGAGGCAAGTGCGAAAGTTGGAGATGCAGGCTGGAGTGAAAGGGAAGGTACTCCGGTGGATAGAGGAGTACCTAAGCAACAGGAGACAACGAGTCTGTGTGAGGGGTGAAGTCTCAGATTGGCGAGACGTTACAAGTGGAGTCCCGCAGGGGTCAGTCCTTGGACCTATACTGTTTCTGGTATATGTAAATGATCTCCCAGAGGGTATAGATTCGTTCCTCTCAATGTTTGCCGACGATGCAAAAATTATGAGGAGGATTGAAACAGAGGATGATAGTAGGAGGCTACAAGATGACCTAGATAGACTGAGTGAATGGTCCAACAAATGGCTGTTGAAGTTCAACCCAAGTAAATGCAAAGTAATGAAACTAGGCAGTGGATACAGGAGGCCAGACACAGGATACAGAATAGGGGATGAAGTACTTAATGAAACAGACAGAGAGAAAGATCTAGGAGTTGATATCACACCAAACCTGTCTCCTGAAGCCCACATAAAGAGAATAACGTCTGCGGCATATGCGAGGCTGGCTAACATCAGAACGGCGTTCAGGAACCTGTGTAAGGAATCATTCAGAATCTTGTACACCACATATGTAAGACCAATCCTGGAGTACGCGGCCCCAGCATGGAGCCCGTACCTTGTCAAGCACAAGACGAAGCTGGAAAAAGTCCAAAGGTATGCTACTAGACTAGTCCCAGAACTAAGAGGCATGAGTTATGAGGAAAGGCTGCGGGAAATGCAACTTACGACACTGGAAGACAGAAGAGTAAGGGGGGACATGATCACAACCTACAAAATCCTCAGGGGAATTGACCGGGTAAACAAGGATGAACTATTCAACACTTGAGGGGCGCGAACAAGGGGACACAGGTGGAAGCTGAGTACCCAAATGAGCCACAGAGACATTAGAAAGAACTTTTTCAGTGTCAGAGTAGTTAGTAAATGGAATGCACTAGGCAGTGATGTGGTGGAGGCTGACTCCATACACAGTTTCAAATGTAGATATGATAGAGCCCAGTAGGCCCAGGAAACTGTACACCAGTTGATTGACAGTTGAGAGGCGGGACCAAAGAGCCAAAGCTCAACCCCCGCAAGCACAATTAGGTGAGTACAATTAGGTGTGTACACACACACACATAACATCAGAACAGCGTTCAGGAACCTGTGTAAGGAATCATTCAGAATCTTGTACACCACATATGTAAGACCAATCCTGGAGTATGCAGCCCCAGCATGGAGCCCGTACCTTGTCAAGCACAAGACGAAACTGGAAAAAGTCCAAAGGTATGCCACTAGACTAGTCCCAGAACTAAGAGGCATGAGTTACGAGGAAAGGCTGCGGGAAATGCACCTTACGACACTGGAAGACAGAAGAGTAAGGGGAGATATGATCACAACCTACAAAATCCTCAGAGGAATCGACCGGGTAGACAAGGACAAACTATTCAACAATGGTGATATACGAACAAGGGGACACAGGTGGAAACTGAGTACCCACATGAGCCACAGAGACGTTAGAAGGAATTTTTTCAGTGTCAGAGTAGTTAACGGATGGAATGCTTTAGGCAGTGATGTGGTGGAGGCTGACTCCATACACAGTTTCAAGGGTAGATATGATAGAGCCCAGTAGGCTCGGGAATCTGTACACCAGTTGATTGACAGTTGAGAGGCAGGACCAAAGAGCCAAAGCTCAACCCCCGCAAGCACAAATAGGTGAGTACACACACACACACGCATACATACACACACACACACACACACACACACACACACATCTGCAGTTATTGACCTCCTGTACACTCACCCTTGGGTGTGTTCCATTTAACTCTGACGCCTTGGAAGAGCTGGTTGACGAGTACTTGTACTGGTCCTTATCGGCTATCCCATCTTCGATTGCGATGTCAGTGACCTTTATACTTCATGACCTTTTCTGACAGATAATTAACGGCACGTTTACTAGGCTCTACAGTCTATTTTGGAGATACTGCCAGCTATCCCGCTTCGAACAACTATGCGAGTTGATAACGTGTTGTCATTACGCGTAAACCACAACAACGTTATCCAGGTATAATGTATTATGCCTGGATTGGTCATCATTGCTATGTCCTGGCAGCATAAGGGCACTGTGGGTGTTATGTTATGTTTCCTGTCGGTTGCAAACCGTGTCAATCACTATGGTATGTGTTTCAACTCGTTGCAGTACACTTTACTAGGTCAATAACTGTGTTTGGCTTTAAGCAGTACTTCACAGACACTAGATATATTATGTTATATGCAGATACTAGATAGATGCGTCTGATCCCAACACCCTAACTGTCCTTACTGTGTCTGAGTGATAGTGTGAGGAATTGAAGAGAGGCAGTATTGAGGAATAATCGACCGATTTAGAAAATACTCTATTCCAGAAGACTTATCTTTTGCCTACTTGTTTTGAGTAAATTTGTCATACATGTAGTTATTTTGAGTCATGAGACTACGCTTGAAGACAAAAAAGAGGGTCAAAATTAAATATCTTTGAATACGTTTGTTTTATTGCACCATAATTTACATTATGCAAAAATACACTTCCCAGCTTATGCAAATTAAGTTCCAAGTCAGATTAAAGTGACTGAACAAACATTTAGACATTACATTACAATATGCAATCTAAGACGCTCATCCTGTGTGGTATACGGTTCAATAGCACGCAACACGGTGTACAGGATCAAATGTCGTTAAGAAAATTTATTAGCAAACAAACAAAAAATAAAAGTAGAATACTCACTTCAAAAGCATCACTCCAGTGATACTTTTTGTGATATATATATATATATATATATATATATATATATATATATATATATATATATATATATATATATATATATATATATATATATATATATTTTAATATAGATAATAGAGACACTGCATGAATGAGCAGTTCAGTGAGAAATATGTTAAATATAATTTGATATGTAGTTGGTTTCATGACAAAACGCACTCTTTAATAATTACTGAACAAATATTGTTTTAATTTCCAACTGTTGGCAACACGAATCTAGGTAGGCTGTCAAGGAATTAATGTCATGAAATTATCTTTGTAAAGTAACCTGGTCATTTAGGAGATTCTCTGTGCGATCAGCAAAATACTTAACTACATATAATTGAGTTCGTTATTAATTTTTAAGGAACACAAGTATTGAGAGAAAATCTTTATAGCAATTCAAACACGGAGGTTCTATTGAGCATCTGCAGGACAACTGTATAACATCGGCGTAGCTAATGTATAACATATGCAGGTTTTATGTATAATTTTTTTTATACATTTTCATGAAGTTTAAAAAATGTTTAACATGTGCAGGGCTAATGTATAAAAGCTTTTTAACATATGCATGTTATATATATAACATATACAGGTCTAATTTATAACAAACTGTTGAACATCTGCAAGGTTAATGTAAAACAAATTGTAGAACATCTGCAGTGGGTAATGTATTACAAATTTTTGAACATCTGTTGGGGTAATGTATAGCAAAATGTTAAAAATCTGCATGGCTAACGTATAACATCTATATGATTAATGTATAATATCTGAAGTGATAATGTATACCATTTGCAGTCTAATGTATAACAAATTCTTGAAGGTATGCAGGGCATATATATATAACAAATTGGTGAACATATGTAGAGCTAATGTATAATATCTGCAGGGCTGATGTATAACATGGTGAACATATCCAGAGCTAATATATAATATCTGCAGTGCTAATGCTTTACAAATTGTAGCAAATATGCAGGGCTTATGTATAACACGTGCAGTGCTAATGTATAACATCTTCAGGGCTGATCTATAAAAATTGCCATGCTAAAGTTTAACATCTTCAGAGTTAATGTAGAACATCTGCAGGATTAATGTATAACATCTTAAGGACAAATGCTTTACATCTCATGAGCTAATGTGTGACATCTTGTGGGCAAATGTATAACATCTGCATATATCTTGTTGGCAAATATATAACATCTGTAGGTCAAATATATAACATCTGCAGAGCTAATGTATAACATCTGAAGGGCTAATGTTTATCATCACCAGGGCTAATGTAAAATATATGCAGATCTAATGTATAATATCTTCAGGGTTAATGTGTAACATCTGCAGGGGTAATGTATATTATCTTATATACGATAATGATAGTAAATTATGCAAACCACGCTGAAAAGATTATTGAATAGTACACTATGGCGACAGTGGAATAATGTATTAAATATGGACTCTTTACGAAAAAAAATTCCATGTTTTGTGCCATTGTACTAATTTTTGAGTATGACAAAAACTGCAGAAATGTAAATGAACCTGTCCTAGGACTAAATAAAGAAACATATGCAAAATATGTGCAATACTAGGCCAAGTAAAGTATATTCATGTATTACTCTAGGATTGGAAAATATTATATTTTACGTTGCCTTCTTTGTCAGGCATTCAAGAAAATCTATTGTACAAAAGATGGATTTTTTCATTTATCATAACATATTGAGTACTTTACATTCACATTCGCAATATTTACAATCCCATTTAGAGTCTGGAATGAGCTATAAAAATGTTCTTATGAATAAAAACTTGTAATTCTCGGGAGGTTTATCGGGTTGCCTCCTCTCGTCTGTTGCTCTAGCTCCGTTGTGGTCATGACGGCCTCGTCTGTTTATTTTAAGGTAGGATTATTACTCCTCATCCTGATAGGTACTGAACATTATTTCTTATTGTTAAATTATATGACCAACTCAACTATATTTTTTTTCAGCTGCTGACATCAAAAAAGTAGTAGTAGTAGTAGGCATCCATCAGTCTCGGGAGACTATGGAGTTGCGCTCTGATTGTCAGTCTAGAGTGTTCTCTCCAGTGCCCAATGCCTTGGTAGGTCGATATGGAGGAAAATCCGTTATCCAAGCAGCAGGTACACCCCCTCTCCACGATGCAGAAAGTCTCCAATGAAAAGGCAAACGCCAATACGATTGGTTCCAGCGCCGTCGCAGGATCTGCCAGAACGAGGGTGAAGTCATCAACGTCGTCTGTTTACGGGCGTGGAGCCTTACGGGCGTGGAGCCTTACGGGCGTGGAGCCTTACGGGCGTGGAGCCTTACGGGCGTGGAGCCTTACGGGCTCCAGCTTCGGAGCCCTAAACCTGTGAGGTGTCTAAAAATTGCATCAGAAAATTCAATGTTCAAAACTGCTTAATCTTTTCTAACTTCTTGGTCAGGAAAGCCTTCAAGTACCTTTAGGACATCTTTTTTTGCTGTCTTAGGTGAAATGAAATGTAAAGTTAGAACTGAATAATAAATAAACTGAAAATTACACTTACTTCCAGGAAAAAACACTGTATAATAAAAAGCTCATCAATTTGTATGAAATGAAGACATTGCTAACAGAGAAGTTTGGCCACGAAATCAATGCATCATTGTAAAAAACAAAAAGCAAATATGCTGATTGGATTTATATATAGAAGCTTCAGTAACAGCAACACACATATCATGTTACAAATATATCTAACACTGCTGAGGCCCCACTCGGGCAACGTTGAGCAGTTCTGGTCATCTTACTACAGTATGGACGTAGACTCTAGAAAAAGTAGAGATCAGGATAACGAGGATGATGCCTCGTATTGGGGACCTTTTCTGCGAATACAGAGTGATACAATACAAAATACGTAGTGGTAACCTTATCAGACCGGGAGACAAATGCAATAGAAGTATTAATATGAAAGATATCAGGATCGATATAATATCTGTCTTGTTGTGAAGAAATAATTATTAAATGGTAAGTTTAAATCCTTTAGTAGCTAATTAATTTCAAGCTGAATTCAAATATACATACTCATTTTGGGTTTCAGTGTATAATTAAACATAATAATTAAATTTATAGTAATTATATAATTAAATATAATAATTATAAAAAATAATAATTACAGTGAACTATATTCATAATATTTTCTATGCGTGTTTGATGTGCGAGAATTCATTTTGAATTTGTCATAAACGGGTTCCATTGTTTGATCCTGATGTCCAGATTTGTTTTATATATCGAAAATTATTGGACATTAGAACAATTCTTCTTTTCGTGTCCAAAAAATTAAGATTAATTTTATTTCCTTTTGTTCTTAAGAATGTGTTGAGAGATTAGGTTTGGGTGAGGTCTCGTCTTGTCTGTATACCTGTGTAGTACCTGTAACACTTGTTGTTGTCAGCTGTCATTAACGGCTGCCTGGTAGTTGCTCTCTCACCTCATATATTTATCACCTGCTATTTATGTCAGTGGGAAACGTTTTAATAAAATGAAGAGCATCTCATATCTTTTGTTGGTGACTGGTGTGGGGACCGGTTGACTAGAGACTGATGCTAATGACTGTTGTGGTGAGAAGGTGTTTGTAGACGTGTTACTGTTAACTGCCGTTTTCTTAAGCTGATGTTTGACTGATGATTGTGAGGGAAGGTTTTAACAGGTTGACTGTAGACTGATGCTGATAACTACCATGGTGATAGCCTAACTGCTGACTGGTTATGGTGAATGCTGGTGGTGACAAGTGAACTAATTCTAGTGAAGGCTTGTGGTAATGGGTTGACTGTAGACTGATGCTGTTGACTGCTATGGTGAAAAGTTGAATGAAGTCTGGTGCTGGTGACAGATTGATTATAAACTGATGCTAGTGACTGCTGTAGGGACTAGTTAACTGTAAAGTGATGCCAGTGACAGCTGTTAGGGACAGGTTGACAGTAGACTATACAATGACTTGTATAGTGATAATAGTTATTAGTATAATTTAAACCATCTCAGCGAGTGTTTATTGCATTTAAATTTGATGTATGAAGTAGTATTGTTTTGATTTGCTGAAAATTTTCAAATTATCCATATTAAAATGCTGCCAAACTCAATGTATATATGTCGTCACATTTTAAAACTGGATCATAAAAGGATATAAGGCCACAACAGTGAATGTGCTGTGAATTGATGCATATTATTTCTGCCCTCAGGAGTATTACGTTTCAAGTTATAAAGGAGGAACTGATAGTTTTATGAAGCAACATATGTGAGTCACTGCCTCCTTTTGTTTATGTCCAGGTGAAAAATTTGGTCTATATGGTCTTATGTAGCAACACATGTGAGTCACTGGGTTCTTTAGTGTATATCCGCTGTAGGATATCCGCTGTAGGATATCCGCTGTACAGTCTCCGTGGTGTAGTGGTAAGACACTCGCCTGGCGTTCCGCGAGCGCTATGTCATGGGTTCGTATCCTGGCCGGGGAGGATTTACTGGGCGCAATTCCTTAACTGTAGCCTCTGTTTAACGCAACAGTAAAATGTGTACTTGGGTGAAAAAAACGATTCTTCGCGGCGGGGATCGTATTCCAGGGACCTGCCCGAAACGCTACGCGTACTAGTGGCTGTACAAGAATGTAACAACTCTTGTATATATCTCAAAAAAACAAAAAACAAAAACAAAAAAATATCCAGTAGACAAATAGGAACATATGGTTTCATCAAGCAACACATTTCCAATGATTCCTTTAATGTATTTCTAGGTGACAAAGTAGAATCATAAGGTCTTATTAAGCAACACATGTGAGTCACTACCTTCTTTAGTGTATTTCCAGGCGACAAAATTGTAGCATAGGGCCTTACTAAGCAACACATGGTAGTCATTGCCTCGTTTAGTATATTTCCATGTGTCAAAGTAGGAGCATAATGTCCTATTAAACAACACATGTGAATAACTGGCTCCTCTAATATATTTCCAGGTGACAGAGTAGCAGGTGTTCAGCTACTCCCAGAATCATCTTTATTGAGACGTACTGACCAACAATTGGTTGTGCAGGCCTGAAAGACACTTTCTGGTTGGGAGTTCCTGGGCCAATGAACGTTCCTAGGAGAGTGTATGAAGTAAAGTCTCCAGTAGTCTGAGTGGATCCTACCCTCACTTCTAAGTTACGGAAGTAATATTGACTCCAAGTATCGTTCTCGGCAATCAGCAGGACCTCGCTCACATTCACAGGACGCTTCAAATTCACCAAGAACCATCCATTAACAACATAATTTGTAACAGCGCAACTGTAACCATACCCGTCGTAGATGCCATCAGCAAGGTTGGCACCCACTCTAATATTGTCGTACAGTGAATCAGATGTGACGGAGGCACCGAAGGCGTACTCCGGGAGGCGGGAGTGCCTGGTGTAGCAGCCACGGACGTTGCTCGTCGCTGTTGCTTGGTAAGATGCGGCCACTACAAGACTAGTGAGCTGGCACCCGAGGACTCCGTCGTGGCACCAGACTTGACACCACTCTATGGGCGCGCACGCCATAGCGCACTGAACGGTGTCTAGGGTTAGACTTTTCTGCTGCACAGTGGAGGTGAATGACGAGGACATGACGGTGACGTGACGCCATTGTTCAAGTTGTCGTCCCTGAGAGTGGTGGACCGTCCACAACACCCACCACAGTAACATGGGGTTCATCCTGTCACCTGGTCCGTGTAATGTGCGCAGTTTAGTTCACAGTGATGGCCAGATGTCTTCTGCACTATAATCCAGCGGTGTCCAGCGGTGTCAGTGCATAAGATGATGAGATGTCAGACAATAACATTCAAATGGAAGTTAAATATTCATGATCAATGTAGAAATCAGAACTCTTATCAGAGATAATCCGACATCATCAGGTACACGGACCCTACTGCGATGGTTGCTGGTGAGAAACTGGTCAGGTCTGACTGTCGAGACCTAACGCACACGTCAGACACAATGGAATTATTAAATATGTCGATACACATTCTTCACGAAATACTAACCAGTTTTAGTCACGAGACATATAAGTACATGTTTTCCCAGACTTTATCTTGATTTTTTTAATACTAGGGAATATGACAAGATAATGAAGGACTTATTTCGTACTTGAGATGATTAATGAGATTATGTTTTATACCTTTGAAAAAAGTTAATGACATGATCTTTTCCAGAGTTTCAGTTATTTATGATCCTTGGTGTATGAAGGACAAGGTGGGTGTGTGGAGGACTGTGAGGAACAAGGCGGCTGAGTAGAAGACTGTGAAAGACAAGGCAAATGAGTGGAGAATTGTGTGGGGACATGGCAGGTGTGTGGAGGTCTGTGAAGGAGATGGCTGGTGTGTGGAGGACTGTGAGAGCCTTGAGGCGGGTGTGAAAAGGACTATGAGGGGACAAGGCGGATAAGTATAAGACCGTGAAAGACAAGGTAAGTGTGTGGAGGATATGGATCAAAACGGTGTGTGGGAGAGGGTAAGGGGGCAGGTGTGTGGTTTATAAAAAAAGCACAACAGGTGTGTGTGAGGGGTCAAGGCGAATGTGTTAGGGAAGGAAAGGGGCAAGATGTGTGTGAGAGAGAGAAAGAGGCAGGATGGTTGTGAGGGGACTCAGCGACAATGCCTGCAGCCATCGCGCCTGACTGTCTGTGAGGCCCATTACATGCAGGCGGAATGGCTGACAGGCTGTCCCCTCACAGTCCCGTTATACACTTTACTTGTCTTGTCCCTCACATTTCTCCACACACCCAACATCTCCCTCACACACCGATCCTGCCCGCCTACTTACCAGCCAATCAACCTCCCTACTTACCAGCACATCAACCCGCCTATTTACCAGCCATCAACCCCGCCTACTTATCAGCCAGTCACCCGCCTACTTACCAGCCAATCAACCTCCCTACTTACCAGCCATCAACCCGCCTACTTACCAGCCAATCAACCTCCCTACTTACCAGCCAATCAACCTCCCTACTTACCAGCCAATCAACATGCCTACTTACCAGCCAATCAACCCCGCTACTTACCAGCCAATCAACATGCCTACTTACCAGACAATCAACTCGCTTACTTACAAGCCAATCAACCCGGCTACTTACCAGCCAATCTACCGCCTGGCTGCCAGCCACTCAGCCCTCCCTCCTAACTCCCTGCCAGCCACCCAGCCTTCCCTCCTACCTCCCTGCCAGCCATCTAGCCCTCCCTCCTACCTCCCTGCCAGCCATCTAGCCCTCCCTCCTACCTCCCTGCCAGCCACTCAGCCCTCCCTCCTAACTCCCTGCCAGCCATCTAGCCCTCCCTCCTACCTCCCTGCCCAGCACTCAGCCCTCCCTCCTAACTCCCTGCCAGCCATCTAACCCTCCCTTCTACCTCCCTGCCAGCCATCTAGCCCTCCCTCCTACCTCCTGCCAGCCATCTAGCCCTCCCTCCTACCTCCCTGCCAGCCATCTAACCCTCCCTTCTACC
>WNGS01169473.1:0-35098 GCA_020271785.1 Procambarus virginalis
ATACAAAAATACCGCAACAGTTGAAGAAATGTTGCAGAGAAAGTGATGTCTCTGTGAATGTTTAGGGCAGCGAGCAACACCTGCATGTTGAAGAGATATCCACAAGTTCCAACACATGTGTGCACACCAAGTGAATGTTAAGTCTGTTAAAGTCTGCGACGCGGACCCTTTCAGACGTTGAAGAGAAGATGTTATACATTATTGATCAGTGCTGGACCAGCCTTGGCTCCTCCAAGACCTGCAACCTCCACTAACTTGTCTGGAAGATCAAATTTTTAGCATGAACTAAACTAAAATTTAGGAATTTTGTTCTTTTATTATTGCGGGTTATGATAGACTGAGGACTGTGGTAAGGGCTTGGGGCCGGTGGAGGGGGAGCCGAGTCAGGCTATAACACTATAATAACATATAACACATACCTCCAGGAGAGAGAGAGAGAGAGAGGGAACATAGACATGTGTGACACAGAAGGTAGATGTACCTGGTTTGCTTGAGAACGTGAAGATAGAGTCTTGGAGGACGACACAACGCGCACTATGGCCAAAACTGGAAGCAATTTGAAGTGAAATCTGCTCACAAAAGTGATGTACTGCCCCGTTTTCTGTTTGAGTCCTCCGGCTTACTCAGTAAGATTAAGAGAGGAAACTTTCAATTAACGTTTTCATGACTTTTGAAACTTTAGGAGAAGTTCCTGTCCTTCTAAAATACCAGAAGACCCTTAAGTTACTGTTTTGGAAAACAATCCAACATTTATTTTCAGTTTTTATTTTCATATTACGTCCATCTTCGGCCATACGGGCAAACGGCCAAATTCAAACGTAATTTGTAAGGGGACAAGTTCCATAATAAAGGACAGAGATGCTTGACATGTTAGATACCTTGCTAAGCTACAGTGGAAGAGATAATATACGCAATAATAAAAACATGAATCAAATGAAAAGGAAGATTGGGAGAAGAGATGAAGAAACACACGGGGGGTTAAGAAACTATTGACTCTGTGACCTAGTGTTGACATAAGCAGATATCAGATTCCTTACCTAGAACCTATCAAGAACTTACCTAGAACTTAAGGAAGCAAGTGTGTCTTCACTTAAAACATATTATGAGACCCTTAAGTATTTCCAAGTGGATATCACTTTGCAATGTTACCACTGTCATTTTTAACACAGTAATAATATTCATATGTGCATATTCAAATTAGAACAACATTTAATACCAAAATATCGTTTCCCATCCGTAAACCCGAATATCACATTGCCAAAACCCTTACGGTTATCAAGCATGTGAACGCGTAGATTCCCTTAAACCTGAGGATCAAACTCTATATACGGCACCCGGCCATAATATCCGGATACCTGAACGTGGGGCCGGTCGAGCGGTAACGGATTAGACGTTTAAACGACAAGCTTCCATTCTCGCTAATCTTGGCCGCAGCCTCCTTGTCTTGTGTGGGGAGATGAATGTTATCTACGAGGCCCCGCCACCACACACATGTACAGTCATTGCTCCGGCGGCTTCTGTTATCTATGGGGAGTTATGCGGGCATGATATCTTGGTGGGCGGAGGTTAGTGTTGGGGGTAATGTTCACTGTATTGTTGGTACTGTTGTTGAGTGTGTGTGGGAGGTGCAACAGTGAGGGAGATGCAACAGTGTGGGAGATGCAACAGTGTGGGAGATGCAACAGTGTGGGAGATGCAACAGTGAGGGAGATGCAACAGTGTGGGAGATGCAACAGTGAGGGAGATGCAACAGTGTGGGAGATGCAACAGTGTGGGAGATGCAACAGTGTGGGAGATGCAACAGTGAGGGAGATGCAACAGTGTGGGAGATGCAACAGTGTGGGAGATGCAACAGTGAGGGAGATGCAACAGTGTGGGAGATGCAACAGTGTGGGAGATGCAACAGTGTGGGAGATGCAACAGTGAGGGAGGTGCAACAGTGTGGGAGATGCAACAGTGAGGGAGATGCAACAGTGTGGGAGATGCAACAGTGTGGGAGATGCAACAGTGTGGGAGATGGAACAGTGTGGGAGATGCAACAGTGTGGGAGATGCAACAGTGTGGGAGATGCAACAGTGTGGGAGATGCAATAGTGTGGGAGATGCAACAGTGAGGGAGATGCAACAGTGAGGGAGATGCAACAGTGTGGGAGATGCAACAGTGTGGGAGATGCAACAGTGTGGGAGATGCAACAGTGTGGGAGATGCAACAGTGTGGGAGATGGAACAGTGTGGGAGATGCAACAGTGTGGGAGATGCAACAGTGTGGGAGATGCACCAGTGTGGGAGATGCAATAGTGTGGGAGATGCAACAGTGAGGGAGATGCAACAGTGAGGGAGATGCAACAGTGTGGGAGATGCAACAGTGTGGGAGATGCAACAGTGTGGGAGATGCAACAGTGTGGGAGATGCAACAGTGTGGGAGATGCAACAGTGAGGGAGATGCAACAGTGTGGGAGATGCAACAGTGAGGGAGATGCAACAGTGTGGGAGATGCAACAGTGAGGGAGATGCAACAGTGTGGGAGATGCAACAGTGAGGGAGATGCAACAGTGTGGGAGATGCAACAGTGAGGGAGATGCAACAGTGTGGAGATGCAACAGTGTGGGAGATGCAACAGTGAGGGAGATGCAACAGTGTGGGAGATGCAACAGTGTGGGAGATGCAACAGTGTGGGAGATGCAACAGTGTGGGAGATGCAACAGTGTGGGAGATGCAACAGTGTGGGAGATGCAACAGTGAGGGAGATGCAACAGTGTGGGAGATGCAACAGTGTGGGAGATGCAACAGTGTGGGAGATGCAACAGTGAGGGAGATGCAACAGTGTGGGAGATGCAACAGTGTGGGAGATGCAACAGTGGGGGAGATGCAACAGTGTGGGAGATGCAACAGTGTGGGAGATGCAACAGTGTGGGAGATGCAACAGTGTGGAGATGCAACAGTGAGGGAGATGCAACAGTGTGGGAGATGCAACAGTGTGGGAGATGCAACAGTGTGGAGATGCAACAGTGTGGGAGATGCAACAGTGTGGGAGATGCAACAGTGTGGGAGATGCAACAGTGTGGGAGATGCAACAGTGAGGGGAGAGATGCAACAGTGAGGGAGATGCAACAGTGTGGGAGATGCAACAGTGTGGGAGATGCAACAGTGAGGGAGATGCAACAGTGTGGGAGATGCAACAGTGTGGGAGATGCAACAGTGTGGGAGATGCAACAGTGTGGGAGATGCAACAGTGTGGAGATGCAACAGTGTGGGAGATGCAACAGTGAGGGGAGATGCAACAGTGTGGGAGATGCAACAGTGGGAGATGCAACAGTGTGGGAGATGCAACAGTGTGGGAGATGCAACAGTGTGGGAGATGCAACAGTGTGGNGAGAGATGCAACAGTGTGGGAGATGCAACAGTGAGGGAGATGCAACATTGAGGGAGATGCAACAGTGAGGGAGATGCAACAGTGAGGGAGATGCAACAGTGAGGAGATGCAACAGTGTGGGAGATGCAACAGTGTGGAGATCAACAGTGTGGCAGATGCAACAGTGTGGCAGATGCAACAGTGAGGGAGATGCAACAGTGTGGGAGGTGCAACAGTGGGAGATGCAACAGTGAGAGAGATGCAACAGTGTGGGAGATGCAACAGTGGAGGGAGATGCACAGTGAGGGAGATGCAACAGTGAGGGAGATTCAACAGTGAGGGAGATGCAACAGTGAGGAGATGCAACAGTGTGGGAGATGCAACAGTGTGGGAGATGCAACAGTGCGGGAGATGCAACAGTGTGGGAGATGCAACAGTGTGGGAGATGCAACAGTGTGGGAGATGCAACAGTGAGCGAGATGCAACAGTGTGGGAGATGCAACAGTTTGTGGGTGATGCACAGTGTGGGAGATGCACCAGTGTGGAGATGCAACAGTGAGGGAGATGCAACAGTGTGGAGATGCAACGTGTGGAAGATGCACCAGTGTGGAAGATGCAACAGTGTGGAAGATGCAACAGTGAGGGAGATGCAACAGTGTGGGAGATGCAACAGTGAGGGAGATGCAACAGTGAGAGATGCACACAGTGTGGGAGATGCAACAGTGAGGGAGATGCAACAGTGAGGAGATGCAACAGTGAGGAGATGCAACAGTGAGAGAGATGCAACAGTGTGTAGATGCAACAGTGAGGGAGATGCAACAGTGTGGGAGATGCAACAGTGTGGGAGATGCAAAGTGCGGGAGATGCAACAGTGTGGGAGATGCAACAGTGTGGGAGATGCAACAGTGAGGGAGATGCAACAGTGTGGGAGATGCAACAGTGAGGGAGATGCACAGTGTGGGATGCAACAGTGAGGGAGATGCAACAGTGAGGGAGTTGCAACAGTGTGGGAGATGCAACAGTGTGGAGATGCAACAGTGTGGAGATGCAACAGTGTGGGAGATGCAACAGTGAGGGAGATGCAACAGTGTGGGAGATGCAACAGTGTGGGAGATGCAACAGTGAGAGAGATGCAACAGTGTGGGAGATGCAACAGTGAGGGAGATGCACAGTGAGGAGGTGCAACAGTGTGGGAGATGCAACAGTGTGGGATGCAACAGTGAGGGAGATGCAACAGTGAGGGAGATGCAACAGTGTGGAGATGCAACAGTGTGGGAGATGCAACAGTGTGGGAGATGCAACAGTGTGAAAGATGCAACAGTGTGGAAGATGCAACATGTGGAAGATGCAACAGTGTGGGAGATGCAACAGTGTGGGAGATGCAACAGTGAGGGAGATGCAACAGTGTGGGAGATGCAACAGTGTGGGAGATGCAACAGTGTGGGAGATGCAACAGTGTGGAGATGCAACAGTGAGGGAGATGCAACAGTGTGGGATATGCAACAGTGTGGAGATGCACAGTGTGGGAGATGCAACAGTGTGAGAGATGCAACAGTGAGGGAGGTGCACAGTGTGGGAGATGCACAGTGTGGAGATGCAACAGTGAGGGAGATGCAACAGTGTGGGAGATGCAACAGTGAGAGGTGCAACAGTGTGGGAGATGCAACAGTGTGGGAGATGCAACAGTGTGGGAGATGCAACAGTGTGGGAGATGCAACAGTGAGGGAGATGCAACAGTGAGGGAGATGCAACAGTGTGGGAGATGCAACAGTGTGGGAGATGCAACAGTGTGGGAGATGCAACAGTGTGAAAGATGCAACAGTGTGGAAGATGCAACAGTGTGGAAGATGCAACAGTGTGGGAGATGCAACAGTGTGGGAGATGCAACAGTGAGGGAGATGCAACAGTGTGGGAGATGCAACAGTGTGGGAGATGCAACAGTGTGGGAGATGCAACAGTGTGGGAGATGCAACAGTGTGGGAGATGCAACAGTGAGGGAGATGCAACAGTGTGGGAGATGCAACAGTGTGGGAGATGCAACAGTGTGGGAGATGCAACAGTGTGGGAGATGCAACAGTGAGGGAGATGCAAAAGTGTGGGAGATGCAACAGTGTGGGAGATGCAACAGTGTGGGAGATGCAACAGTGAGGGAGATGCAACAGTGTGGGATGCAACAGTGAGGGAGATGCAACAGTGTGGGAGATGCAACAGTGTGGGAGATGCAACAGTGAGGGAGATGCAACAGTGTGGGAGATGCAACAGTGAGAGAGATGCAACAGTGAGGGAGATGCAACAGTGAGGGAGATGCAACAGTGTGGGAGATGCAACAGTGAGGGAGATGCAACAGTGTGGGAGATGCAACAGTGAGGGAGATGCAACAGTGTGGGAGATGCAACAGTGAGAGAGATGCAACAGTGTGGGAGATGCAACAGTGAGGGAGATGCAACAGTGAGGGAGATGCAACAGTGTGGGAGATGCAACAGTGTGGGAGATGCAACAGTGTCGGAGATGCAACAGTGTGGAAGATGCAACAGTGTGGGAGATGCAACAGTGTGGGAGATGCAACAGTGAGGGAGATGCAACAGTGAGGGAGATGCAACAGTGAGGGAGATGCAACAGTGTGGGAGATGCAACAGTGAGGGAGATGCAACAGTGAGGGAGATGCAACAGTGAGGGAGATGCAACAGTGAGGGAGATGCAACAGTGTGGGAGATGCAACAGTGTGGAGATGCAACAGTGAGGGAGATGCAACAGTGAGGGAGATGCAACAGAGGGAGATGCAACAGTGTGGGAGATGCAACAGTGAGGGAGATGCAACAGTGAGGGAGATGCAACAGTGAGGGAGATGCAACAGTGAGGGAGATGCAACAGTGTGGGAGATGCAACAGTGTGGAAGATGCAACAGTGTGGGAGATGCAACAGTGTGGGAGATGCAACAGTGTGGGAGATGCAACAGTGTGGGAGATGCAACAGTGTGGGAGATGCAACAGTGAGGGAGATGCAAAAGTGTGGGAGATGCAACAGTGTGGGAGATGCAACAGTGTGGGAGATGCAACAGTGAGGGAGATGCAACAGTGTGGGAGATGCAACAGTGTGGAAGATGCAACAGTGTGGGAGATGCAACAGTGTGGGAGATGCAACAGTGTGGGAGATGCAACAGTGTGGGAGATGCAACAGTGTGGGAGATGCAACAGTGAGGGAGATGCAACAGTGTGGGAGATGCAACAGTGTGGGAGATGCAACAGTGTGGGAGATGCAACAGTGAGGGAGATGCGACAGTGTGGGTATGCGACAGTGAGGGAGATGCAACAGTGTGGGAGATGCAACAGTGTGGGAGATGCAACAGTGAGGGAGATGCAACAGTGTGGGAGATGCAACAGTGAGAGAGATGCAACAGTGAGGGAGATGCAACAGTGAGGGAGATGCAACAGTGTGGGTGATGCGACAGTGAGGGAGATGCAACAGTGTGGGAGATGCAACAGTGAGGGAGATGCAACAGTGTGGAAGATGCAACAGTGAGAGAGATGCAACAGTGTGGGAGATGCAACAGTGAGGGAGATGCAACAGTGAGGGAGATGCAACAGTGTGGGAGATGCAACAGTGTGGGAGATGCAACAGTGAGAGAGATGCAACAGTGTGGGAGATGCAACAGTGAGAGAGATGCAACAGTGAGGGAGATGCAACAGTGTGGGAGATGCGACAGTGAGGGAGATGCAACAGTGTGGGAGATGCAACAGTGAGGGAGATGCAACAGTGTGGGAGATGCAACAGTGAGAGAGATGCAACAGTGTGGGAGATGCAACAGTGAGGGAGATGCAACAGTGAGGGAGATGCAACAGTGAGGGAGATTCAACAGTGAGGGAGATGCAACAGTGAGGGAGATGCAACAGTGTGGGAGATGCAACAGTGAGGGAGATGCAACAGTGTGGGAGATGCAACAGTGTGGGAGATGCAACAGTGTGGGAGATGCAACAGTGAGGGAGATGCAACAGTGAGGGAGATGCAACAGTGTGGGAGATGCAACAGTGTGGGAGATGCAACAGTGTGGGAGATGCAACAGTGTGGGAGATGCAACAGTGAGGAGATGCAACAGTGTGGGAGATGCAACAGTGTGGGAGATGCAACATTGTGGGAGATGCAACAGTGAGAGAGATGCAACAGTGTGGGAGATGCAACAGTGAGGGAGATGCAACAGTGAGGGAGATGCAACAGTGAGGGAGATTCAGCAGTGAGGGAGATGCAACAGTGTGGGAGATGCAACAGTGTGGGAGATGCAACAGTGTGGGAGATGCAACAGTGCGGGAGATGCAACAGTGCGGGAGATGCAACAGTGTGGGAGATGCAACAGTGTGGGAGATGCAACAGTGTGGGAGATGCAACAGTGTGGTAGATGCAACAATGTGGGAGATGCAACAGTGTGGGAGATGCAACAGTGAGGGAGATGCAACAGTGTGGGAGATGCAACAGTGTGGGAGATGCAACAGTGAATGAGATGCAACAGTGTGGGAGATGCAACAGTGAGGGAGATGCAACAGTGTGGGAGATGCAACAGTTAAAATAATCAGATAGTTCTAAGCTCTTTATACTTTTAGACTTAACTATCATTTGTTCTATTGTTGTGATTAAGTAAATTAAATAAATACCACTGCACTATAATGTTTCAAAGTTTATATTAACTCCTGAAAACTTGTTGATGTTTTAAACTATTAAAAAACATTTTTTATATGTAAAAACTCCATTTGATGCTTAAAGCTGTACTTATGGTCGATGTTTCGTGAGTCCTTTTAAGGAGACAAACAGTTAGCGCTAACGTGTGTTCTGAGGGAGAGCTGTTGTTGTTTTAGATTCAGCTACTCTGAACAAAAGTTGCAAGTAGCACGGGCTATGGCGAGCCCATAGTGGAATTTTCTGATTGTTTTACACTCGCCTAGATGATCTTGCACGGTTGAGTGCTAGCTGACAAGTCGTGCCTTTCCAATTATTTTAATAAATAATTTGTACAATGCTCGTCTTCATGGCGTTTTTAATTTATTGATTTTGACCATAATTCCCTAAGCATTACGTGTCTTTGACTCAAGCTTAAGTTTCCTCTAGCAATTCTGACTCATTTCTGTCTCCAGCTGGCACCCGTACCTGATAGTTCTTGTATTCCTCACTTTAACACGGCTTCATTATCAATACTGTTCTTTGTCATTTTTCTCAATATTTTTTTTTATCACTGTTTATTAACATTTTTGTATGTAATTTTTACTTGTTAACGTACCAACATGTTTCATCATTACCACTCTGAGGGTGGGTTCTCTCTGCTCTTTAAAGATCATTCCTCTCTGTTTCTTAACAAGATTTAATTGCAAATATCTTAATTATTCCCACTGTTATTCTTCGCTGTTACTGTCGAGAGTTCAAGGCAGAAGCTGCATACTTGATGGTGTCTTTTGTGATCGCGAGGGTTCGACTCCTGGGCCTAAATTGTAAAACCAGTATGGATATAGTGACCGTAAGAAGGTGTAGGCCGAGGACCAAGGCAACTGTTTCCGACAGTTGTAGGGGAAAGTGAGGATAGTGAGAAGTTGTAGGGTCTAGCAGCCTGGGCTCTCTGACTCTCTCTCTTGGAGGGATGCTGGAGAAGTGTTCTGGTTTCAGAGAAAATGGGCCCCATATTCCACTCCTAAGATGGGTGACTCTTAAATTTATAATACATGAATTTGCACTAAATATGAAATGCTTCTCTATGGTTATTCATGCATGAGCATTGCTGATAATAACCGTTGTACAGGCTATGTACAAGTAACTTACCTGTTAAAGTATTTACATGTGGTTACCACTGTACCACCGCCGATGACATTNGGGAGATGCAACAGTGAGGGAGATGCAACAGTGTGGAGATGCAACAGTGTGGAGATGCAACAGTGAGGGAGATGCAACAGTGTGGGAGATGCAACAGTGAGGGAGATGCAACAGTGTGGGAGATGCAACAGTGAGGGAGATGCAACAGTGAGGGAGATGCAACAGTGTGGGAGATGCAACAGTGAGGGAGATGCAACAGTGTGGGAGATGCAACAGTGAGGGAGATGCAACAGTGAGGGAGATGCAACAGTGAGGGAGATGCAACAGTGTGGGAGATGCAACAGTGTGGGAGATGCAACAGTGTGGGAGATGCAACAGTGTGGGAGATGCAACAGTGTGGGAGATGCAACAGTGTGGGAGATGCAACAGTGTGGGAGATGCAACAGTGTGGGAGATGCAACAGTGGGGAGATGCAACAGTGTGGGAGATGCAACAGTGAGGGAGATGCAACAGTGAGGGAGATGCAACAGTGTGGGAGATGCAACAGTGTGGGAGATGCAACAGTGTGGGAGATGCAACAGTGTGGGAGATGCAACAGTGTGGGAGATGCAACAGTGTGGGAGATGCAACAGTGTGGGAGATGCAACAGTGTGGGAGATGCAACAGTGTGGGAGATGCAACAGTGAGGGAGATGCAACAGTGTGGGAGATGCAACAGTGAGGGAGATGCAACAGTGTGGGAGATGCAACAGTGTGGGAGATGCAACAGTGTGGGAGATGCAACAGTGTGGGAGATGCAACAGTGAGGGAGATGCAACAGTGTGGGAGATGCAACAGTGTGGGAGATGCAACAGTGTGGGAGATGCAACAGTGTGGGAGATGCAACAGTGTGGGAGATGCAACAGTGTGGGAGATGCAACAGTGTGGGAGATGCAACAGTGTGGGAGATGCAACAGTGTGGGAGATGCAACAGTGTGGGAGATGCAACAGTGTGGGAGATGCAACAGTGTGGGAGATGCAACAGTGTGGGAGATGCAACAGTGTGGGAGATGCAACAGTGTGGGAGATGCAACAGTGTGGGAGATGCAACAGTGTGGGAGATGCAACAGTGTGGGAGATGCAACAGTGTGGGAGATGCAACAGTGTGGGAGATGCAACAGTGAGGGAGATGCAACAGTGTGGGAGATGCAACAGTGAGGGAGATGCAACAGTGAGGGAGATGCAACAGTGTGGGAGATGCAACAGTGTGGGAGATGCAACAGTGTGGGAGATGCAACAGTGTGGGAGATGCAACAGTGTGGGAGATGCAACAGTGTGGGAGATGCAACAGTGTGGGAGATGCAACAGTGTGGGAGATGCAACAGTGTGGGAGATGCAACAGTGTGGGAGATGCAACAGTGTGGGAGATGCAACAGTGAGGGAGATGCAACAGTGTGGGAGATGCAACAGTGTGGGAGATGCAACAGTGTGGGAGATGCAACAGTGTGGGAGATGCAACAGTGTGGGAGATGCAACAGTGTGGGAGATGCAACAGTGTGGGAGATGCAACAGTGTGGGAGATGCAACAGTGTGGGAGATGCAACAGTGTGGGAGATGCAACAGTGTGGGAGATGCAACAGTGTGGGAGATGCAACAGTGTGGGAGATGCAACAGTGTGGGAGATGCAACAGTGTGGGAGATGCAACAGTGTGGGAGATGCAACAGTGTGGGAGATGCAACAGTGTGGGAGATGCAACAGTGTGGGAGATGCAACAGTGTGGGAGATGCAACAGTGTGGGAGATGCAACAGTGTGGGAGATGCAACAGTGTGGGAGATGCAACAGTGTGGGAGATGCAACAGTGTGGGAGATGCAACAGTGTGGGAGATGCAACAGTGTGGGAGATGCAACAGTGTGGGAGATGCAACAGTGTGGGAGATGCAACAGTGTGGGAGATGCAACAGTGTGGGAGATGCAACAGTGTGGGAGATGCAACAGTGTGGGAGATGCAACAGTGTGGGAGATGCAACAGTGTGGGAGATGCAACAGTGTGGGAGATGCAACAGTGTGGGAGATGCAACAGTGTGGGAGATGCAACAGTGTGGGAGATGCAACAGTGTGGGAGATGCAACAGTGTGGGAGATGCAACAGTGTGGGAGATGCAACAGTGTGGGAGATGCAACAGTGTGGGAGATGCAACAGTGTGGGAGATGCAACAGTGTGGGAGATGCAACAGTGTGGGAGATGCAACAGTGTGGGAGATGCAACAGTGTGGGAGATGCAACAGTGTGGGAGATGCAACAGTGTGGGAGATGCAACAGTGTGGGAGATGCAACAGTGTGGGAGATGCAACAGTGTGGGAGATGCAACAGTGTGGGAGATGCAACAGTGTGGGAGATGCAACAGTGTGGGAGATGCAACAGTGTGGGAGATGCAACAGTGTGGGAGATGCAACAGTGTGGGAGATGCAACAGTGTGGGAGATGCAACAGTGTGGGAGATGCAACAGTGTGGGAGATGCAACAGTGTGGGAGATGCAACAGTGTGGGAGATGCAACAGTGTGGGAGATGCAACAGTGTGGGAGATGCAACAGTGTGGGAGATGCAACAGTGTGGGAGATGCAACAGTGTGGGAGATGCAACAGTGTGGGAGATGCAACAGTGTGGGAGATGCAACAGTGTGGGAGATGCAACAGTGTGGGAGATGCAACAGTGTGGGAGATGCAACAGTGTGGGAGATGCAACAGTGTGGGAGATGCAACAGTGTGGGAGATGCAACAGTGTGGGAGATGCAACAGTGTGGGAGATGCAACAGTGTGGGAGATGCAACAGTGTGGGAGATGCAACAGTGTGGGAGATGCAACAGTGTGGGAGATGCAACAGTGTGGGAGATGCAACAGTGTGGGAGATGCAACAGTGTGGGAGATGCAACAGTGTGGGAGATGCAACAGTGTGGGAGATGCAACAGTGTGGGAGATGCAACAGTGTGGGAGATGCAACAGTGTGGGAGATGCAACAGTGTGGGAGATGCAACAGTGTGGGAGATGCAACAGTGTGGGAGATGCAACAGTGTGGGAGATGCAACAGTGTGGGAGATGCAACAGTGTGGGAGATGCAACAGTGTGGGAGATGCAACAGTGTGGGAGATGCAACAGTGTGGGAGATGCAACAGTGTGGGAGATGCAACAGTGTGGGAGATGCAACAGTGTGGGAGATGCAACAGTGTGGGAGATGCAACAGTGTGGGAGATGCAACAGTGTGGGAGATGCAACAGTGTGGGAGATGCAACAGTGTGGGAGATGCAACAGTGTGGGAGATGCAACAGTGTGGGAGATGCAACAGTGTGGGAGATGCAACAGTGTGGGAGATGCAACAGTGTGGGAGATGCAACAGTGTGGGAGATGCAACAGTGTGGGAGATGCAACAGTGTGGGAGATGCAACAGTGTGGGAGATGCAACAGTGTGGGAGATGCAACAGTGTGGGAGATGCAACAGTGTGGGAGATGCAACAGTGTGGGAGATGCAACAGTGTGGGAGATGCAACAGTGTGGGAGATGCAACAGTGTGGGAGATGCAACAGTGTGGGAGATGCAACAGTGTGGGAGATGCAACAGTGTGGGAGATGCAACAGTGTGGGAGATGCAACAGTGTGGGAGATGCAACAGTGTGGGAGATGCAACAGTGTGGGAGATGCAACAGTGTGGGAGATGCAACAGTGTGGGAGATGCAACAGTGTGGGAGATGCAACAGTGTGGGAGATGCAACAGTGTGGGAGATGCAACAGTGTGGGAGATGCAACAGTGAGGGAGATGCAACAGTGTGGGAGATGCAACAGTGTGGGAGATGCAACAGTGTGGGAGATGCAACAGTGTGGGAGATGCAACAGTGTGGGAGATGCAACAGTGTGGGAGATGCAACAGTGTGGGAGATGCAACAGTGTGGGAGATGCAACAGTGTGGGAGATGCAACAGTGAGGGAGATGCAACAGTGTGGGAGATGCAACAGTGTGGGAGATGCAACAGTGTGGGAGATGCAACAGTGTGGGAGATGCAACAGTGTGGGAGATGCAACAGTGTGGGAGATGCAACAGTGTGGGAGATGCAACAGTGTGGGAGATGCAACAGTGTGGGAGATGCAACAGTGTGGGAGATGCAACAGTGTGGGAGATGCAACAGTGTGGGAGATGCAACAGTGTGGGAGATGCAACAGTGTGGGAGATGCAACAGTGTGGGAGATGCAACAGTGTGGGAGATGCAACAGTGTGGGAGATGCAACAGTGTGGGAGATGCAACAGTGTGGGAGATGCAACAGTGTGGGAGATGCAACAGTGTGGGAGATGCAACAGTGTGGGAGATGCAACAGTGAGGAGATGCAACAGTGTGGGAGATGCAACAGTGTGGGAGATGCAACAGTGTGGGAGATGCAACAGTGTGGGAGATGCAACAGTGTGGGAGATGCAACAGTGTGGGAGATGCAACAGTGTGGGAGATGCAACAGTGTGGGAGATGCAACAGTGTGGGAGATGCAACAGTGTGGGAGATGCAACAGTGTGGGAGATGCAACAGTGGGGAGATGCAACAGTGTGGGAGATGCAACAGTGTGGGAGATGCAACAGTGTGGGAGATGCAACAGTGAGGGAGATGCAACAGTGTGGGAGATGCAACAGTGTGGGAGATGCAACAGTGTGGGAGATGCAACAGTGTGGGAGATGCAACAGTGTGGGAGATGCAACAGTGTGGGAGATGCAACAGTGTGGGAGATGCAACAGTGTGGGAGATGCAACAGTGTGGGAGATGCAACAGTGTGGGAGATGCAACAGTGTGGGAGATGCAACAGTGTGGGAGATGCAACAGTGTGGGAGATGCAACAGTGTGGGAGATGCAACAGTGTGGGAGATGCAACAGTGTGGGAGATGCAACAGTGTGGGAGATGCAACAGTGTGGGAGATGCAACAGTGTGGGAGATGCAACAGTGTGGGAGATGCAACAGTGTGGGAGATGCAACAGTGAGGGAGATGCAACAGTGTGGGAGATGCAACAGTGTGGGAGATGCAACAGTGTGGGAGATGCAACAGTGTGGGAGATGCAACAGTGTGGGAGATGCAACAGTGTGGGAGATGCAACAGTGTGGGAGATGCAACAGTGTGGGAGATGCAACAGTGTGGAGATGCAACAGTGTGGGAGATGCAACAGTGTGGGAGATGCAACAGTGTGGAGATGCAACAGTGTGGGAGATGCAACAGTGAGGGAGATGCAACAGTGTGGGAGATGCAACAGTGTGGGAGATGCAACAGTGTGGGAGATGCAACAGTGTGGGAGATGCAACAGTGTGGGAGATGCAACAGTGTGGGAGATGCAACAGTGTGGAGATGCAACAGTGTGGGAGATGCAACAGTGTGGGAGATGCAACAGTGAGGGAGATGCAACAGTGTGGGAGATGCAACAGTGTGGGAGATGCAACAGTGGGGAGATGCAACAGTGTGGGAGATGCAACAGTGTGGGAGATGCAACAGTGTGGGAGATGCAACAGTGTGGGAGATGCAACAGTGTGGAGATGCAACAGTGTGGGAGATGCAACAGTGTGGGAGATGCAACAGTGTGGGAGATGCAACAGTGTGGGAGATGCAACAGTGTGGGAGATGCAACAGTGGGGAGATGCAACAGTGAGGGAGATGCAACAGTGTGGGAGATGCAACAGTGTGGGAGATGCAACAGTGTGGGAGATGCAACAGTGTGGGAGATGCAACAGTGTGGAGATGCAACAGTGTGGGAGATGCAACAGTGTGGGAGATGCAACAGTGTGGGAGATGCAACAGTGTGGGAGATGCAACAGTGTGGGAGATGCAACAGTGTGGGAGATGCAACAGTGTGGGAGATGCAACAGTGAGGAGATGCAACAGTGAGGGAGATGCAACAGTGTGGGAGATGCAACAGTGTGGAGATGCACAGTGAGGGAGATGCAACAGTGTGGGAGATGCAACAGTGAGGGAGATGCAACAGTGTGGAGATGCAACAGTGTGGGAGATGCAACAGTGTGGAGATGCAACAGTGTGGGAGATGCAACAGTGTGGGAGATGCAACAGTGAGGGAGATGCAACAGTGAGGGAGATGCAACAGTGAGGAGATGCAACAGTGAGGAGATGCAACAGTGTGGGAGATGCAACAGTGTGGGAGATGCAACAGTGTGGGAGATGCAACAGTGTGGGAGATGCAACAGTGTGGGAGATGCAACAGTGAGGGAGATGCAACAGTGTGGGAGATGCAACAGTGTGGGAGATGCAACAGTGTGGGAGATGCAACAGTGTGGGAGATGCAACAGTGTGGGAGATGCAACAGTGTGGGAGATGCAACAGTGTGGGAGATGCAACAGTGATGGAGATGCAACAGTGATGGAGATGCAACAGTGTGGGAGATGCAACAGTGTGGGAGATGCAACAGTGAGGGAGATGCAACAGTGAGGGAGATGCAACAGTGAGGGAGATGCAACAGTGTGGNATATATATATATATATATATATATATATATATATAAAATGACAAGCTGGGCATTTTGTTTAAATGGACCTGTTAAATTTACGTATTTACAAAGTTAAGAACTGGGGAATACAAAAATACCGCAACAGTTGAAGAATGTTGCAGAGAAAGTGATGTCTCTGTGATGTTTAGGGCAGCGAGCAACACCTGCATGTTGAAGAGATATCCACAAGTTCCAACACATGTGTGCACACCAAGTGAATGTTAAGTCTGTTAAAGTCTGCGACGCGGACCCTTTCAGACGTTGAAGAGAAGATGTTATACATTATTGATCAGTGCTGGACCACCTTGGCTCCTCCAAGACCTGCAACCTCCACTAACTTGTCTGGAAGATCAATTTTTAGCATGAACTAAACTAAAATTTAGGAATTTTGTTCTTTATTATTGCGGGTTATGATAGACTGAGGACTGTGGTAAGGGCTTGGGGCCGGTGGAGGGGGAGCCGAGTCAGGCTATAACACTATAATAACATATAACACATACCTCCAGGAGAGAGAGAGAGAGAGAGGGAACATAGACATGTGTGACACAGAAGGTAGATGTACCTGGATTGCTTGAGAACGTGAAGATAGAGTCTTGGAGGACGACACAACGCGCACTATGGCCAAAACTGGAAGCAATTTGAAGTGAAATCGGCTCACAAAAGTGATGTACTGCCCCGTTTTCTGTTTGAGTCCTCCGGCTTACTCAGTAAGATTAAGAGAGGAAACTTTCAATTAACGTTTTCATGACTTTTGAAACTTTAGGAGAAGTTCCTGTCCTTCTAAAATACCAGAAGACCCTTAAGTTACTGTTTTGGAAAACAATCCAACATTTATTTTCAGTTTTTATTTTCATATTACGTCCATCTTCGGCCATACGGGCAAACGGCCAAATTCAAACGTAATTTGTAAGGGGACAAGTTCCATAATAAAGGACAGAGATGCTTGACATGTTAGATACCTTGCTAAGCTACAGTGAAAGTGATAATATACGCAATAATAAAAACATGAATCAAATGAAAAGGAAGATTGGGAGAAGAGATGAAGAAACACAAGGGGGTTAAGAAACTATTGACTCTGTGTCCTAGTGTTGACATAAGCAGATATCAGATTCCTTACCTAGAACCTATCAAGAACTTACCTAGAACTTAAGGAAGCAAGTGTGTCTTCACTTAAAACATATTATGAGACCCTTAAGTATTTCCAAGTGGATATCACTTTGCAATGTTACCACTGTCATTTTTAACACAGTAATAATATTCATATGTGCATATTCAAATTAGAACAACATTTAATACCAAAATATCGTTTCCCATCCGTAAACCCGAATATCACATTGCCAAAACCCTTACGGTTATCAAGCATGTGAACGCGTAGATTCCCTTAAACCTGAGGATCAAACTCTATATACGGCACCCGGCCATAATATCCGGATACCTGAACGTGGGGCCGGTCGAGCGGTAACGGATTAGACGTTTAAACGACAAGCTTCCATTCTCGCTAATCTTGGCCGCAGCCTCCTGTCTTGTGTGGGGAGATGAATGTTATCTACGAGGCCCCGCCACCACACACATGTACAGTCATTGCTCCGGCGGCTTCTGTTATCTATGGGAGTTATGCGGGCATGATATCTTGGTGGGCGGAGGTTAGTGTTGGGGGTAATGTTCACTGTATTGTTGGTACTGTTGTTGAGTGTGTGTGGGAGGTGCAACAGTGAGGGAGATGCAACAGTGTGGGAGATGCAACAGTGTGGGAGATGCAACAGTGTGGGAGATGCAACAGTGAGGGAGATGCAACAGTGTGGGAGATGCAACAGTGAGGGAGATGCAACAGTGTGGGAGATGCAACAGTGTGGGAGATGCAACAGTGTGGGAGATGCAACAGTGAGGGAGATGCAACAGTGTGGGAGATGCAACAGTGTGGGAGATGCAACAGTGAGGGAGATGCAACAGTGTGGGAGATGCAACAGTGTGGGAGATGCAACAGTGTGGGAGATGCAACAGTGTGGGAGATGCAACAGTGTGGGAGATGCAACAGTGTGGGAGATGCAACAGTGTGGGAGATGCAACAGTGTGGGAGATGCAACAGTGTGGGAGATGCAACAGTGTGGGAGATGCAACAGTGTGGGAGATGCAACAGTGTGGGAGATGCAACAGTGTGGGAGATGCAACAGTGTGGGAGATGCAACAGTGTGGGAGATGCAACAGTGAGGGAGATGCAACAGTGTGGGAGATGCAACAGTGTGGGAGATGCAACAGTGTGGGAGATGCAACAGTGTGGGAGATGCAACAGTGTGGGAGATGCAACAGTGTGGGAGATGCAACAGTGTGGGAGATGCAACAGTGTGGGAGATGCAACAGTGTGGGAGATGCAACAGTGTGGGAGATGCAACAGTGTGGGAGATGCAACAGTGTGGGAGATGCAACAGTGTGGGAGATGCAACAGTGTGGGAGATGCAACAGTGTGGGAGATGCAACAGTGTGGGAGATGCAACAGTGTGGGAGATGCAACAGTGTGGGAGATGCAACAGTGTGGGAGATGCAACAGTGTGGGAGATGCAACAGTGTGGGAGATGCAACAGTGTGGGAGATGCAACAGTGTGGGAGATGCAACAGTGTGGGAGATGCAACAGTGTGGGAGATGCAACAGTGTGGGAGATGCAACAGTGTGGGAGATGCAACAGTGTGGGAGATGCAACAGTGTGGGAGATGCAACAGTGTGGGAGATGCAACAGTGTGGGAGATGCAACAGTGTGGGAGATGCAACAGTGTGGGAGATGCAACAGTGTGGGAGATGCAACAGTGTGGGAGATGCAACAGTGTGGGAGATGCAACAGTGTGGGAGATGCAACAGTGTGGGAGATGCAACAGTGTGGGAGATGCAACAGTGTGGGAGATGCAACAGTGTGGGAGATGCAACAGTGTGGGAGATGCAACAGTGTGGGAGATGCAACAGTGTGGGAGATGCAACAGTGTGGGAGATGCAACAGTGTGGGAGATGCAACAGTGTGGGAGATGCAACAGTGTGGGAGATGCAACAGTGTGGGAGATGCAACAGTGTGGGAGATGCAACAGTGTGGGAGATGCAACAGTGTGGGAGATGCAACAGTGTGGGAGATGCAACAGTGTGGGAGATGCAACAGTGTGGGAGATGCAACAGTGTGGGAGATGCAACAGTGTGGGAGATGCAACAGTGTGGGAGATGCAACAGTGTGGGAGATGCAACAGTGTGGGAGATGCAACAGTGTGGGAGATGCAACAGTGTGGGAGATGCAACAGTGTGGGAGATGCAACAGTGTGGGAGATGCAACAGTGTGGGAGATGCAACAGTGTGGGAGATGCAACAGTGTGGGAGATGCAACAGTGTGGGAGATGCAACAGTGTGGGAGATGCAACAGTGTGGGAGATGCAACAGTGTGGGAGATGCAACAGTGTGGGAGATGCAACAGTGTGGGAGATGCAACAGTGTGGGAGATGCAACAGTGTGGGAGATGCAACAGTGTGGGAGATGCAACAGTGTGGGAGATGCAACAGTGTGGGAGATGCAACAGTGTGGGAGATGCAACAGTGTGGGAGATGCAACAGTGTGGGAGATGCAACAGTGTGGGAGATGCAACAGTGTGGGAGATGCAACAGTGTGGGAGATGCAACAGTGTGGGAGATGCAACAGTGTGGGAGATGCAACAGTGTGGGAGATGCAACAGTGTGGGAGATGCAACAGTGTGGGAGATGCAACAGTGTGGGAGATGCAACAGTGTGGGAGATGCAACAGTGTGGGAGATGCAACAGTGTGGGAGATGCAACAGTGTGGGAGATGCAACAGTGTGGGAGATGCAACAGTGTGGGAGATGCAACAGTGTGGGAGATGCAACAGTGTGGGAGATGCAACAGTGTGGGAGATGCAACAGTGTGGGAGATGCAACAGTGTGGGAGATGCAACAGTGTGGGAGATGCAACAGTGTGGGAGATGCAACAGTGTGGGAGATGCAACAGTGTGGGAGATGCAACAGTGTGGGAGATGCAACAGTGTGGGAGATGCAACAGTGTGGGAGATGCAACAGTGTGGGAGATGCAACAGTGTGGGAGATGCAACAGTGTGGGAGATGCAACAGTGTGGGAGATGCAACAGTGTGGGAGATGCAACAGTGTGGGAGATGCAACAGTGTGGGAGATGCAACAGTGTGGGAGATGCAACAGTGTGGGAGATGCAACAGTGTGGGAGATGCAACAGTGTGGGAGATGCAACAGTGTGGGAGATGCAACAGTGTGGGAGATGCAACAGTGTGGGAGATGCAACAGTGTGGGAGATGCAACAGTGTGGGAGATGCAACAGTGTGGGAGATGCAACAGTGTGGGAGATGCAACAGTGTGGGAGATGCAACAGTGTGGGAGATGCAACAGTGTGGGAGATGCAACAGTGTGGGAGATGCAACAGTGTGGGAGATGCAACAGTGTGGGAGATGCAACAGTGTGGGAGATGCAACAGTGTGGGAGATGCAACAGTGTGGGAGATGCAACAGTGAGGGAGATGCAACAGTGTGGGAGATGCAACAGTGTGGGAGATGCAACAGTGTGGGAGATGCAACAGTGTGGGAGATGCAACAGTGTGGGAGATGCAACAGTGTGGGAGATGCAACAGTGTGGGAGATGCAACAGTGTGGGAGATGCAACAGTGTGGGAGATGCAACAGTGTGGGAGATGCAACAGTGAGGGAGATGCAACAGTGTGGGAGATGCAACAGTGTGGGAGATGCAACAGTGTGGGAGATGCAACAGTGTGGGAGATGCAACAGTGTGGGAGATGCAACAGTGTGGGAGATGCAACAGTGTGGGAGATGCAACAGTGTGGGAGATGCAACAGTGTGGGAGATGCAACAGTGTGGGAGATGCAACAGTGTGGGAGATGCAACAGTGTGGGAGATGCAACAGTGTGGGAGATGCAACAGTGTGGGAGATGCAACAGTGTGGGAGATGCAACAGTGTGGGAGATGCAACAGTGTGGGAGATGCAACAGTGTGGGAGATGCAACAGTGTGGGAGATGCAACAGTGTGGGAGATGCAACAGTGTGGGAGATGCAACAGTGTGGGAGATGCAACAGTGTGGGAGATGCAACAGTGTGGGAGATGCAACAGTGTGGGAGATGCAACAGTGTGGGAGATGCAACAGTGTGGGAGATGCAACAGTGTGGGAGATGCAACAGTGTGGGAGATGCAACAGTGTGGGAGATGCAACAGTGTGGGAGATGCAACAGTGTGGGAGATGCAACAGTGTGGGAGATGCAACAGTGTGGGAGATGCAACAGTGTGGGAGATGCAACAGTGTGGGAGATGCAACAGTGTGGGAGATGCAACAGTGTGGGAGATGCAACAGTGTGGGAGATGCAACAGTGTGGGAGATGCAACAGTGTGGGAGATGCAACAGTGTGGGAGATGCAACAGTGTGGGAGATGCAACAGTGTGGGAGATGCAACAGTGTGGGAGATGCAACAGTGTGGGAGATGCAACAGTGTGGGAGATGCAACAGTGAGGGAGATGCAACAGTGTGGGAGATGCAACAGTGTGGGAGATGCAACAGTGTGGGAGATGCAACAGTGTGGGAGATGCAACAGTGTGGGAGATGCAACAGTGTGGGAGATGCAACAGTGTGGGAGATGCAACAGTGTGGGAGATGCAACAGTGTGGGAGATGCAACAGTGTGGGAGATGCAACAGTGTGGGAGATGCAACAGTGTGGGAGATGCAACAGTGTGGGAGATGCAACAGTGTGGGAGATGCAACAGTGTGGGAGATGCAACAGTGAGGGAGATGCAACAGTGTGGGAGATGCAACAGTGTGGGAGATGCAACAGTGTGGGAGATGCAACAGTGTGGGAGATGCAACAGTGAGGGAGATGCAACAGTGTGGGAGATGCAACAGTGTGGGAGATGCAACAGTGTGGGAGATGCAACAGTGTGGGAGATGCAACAGTGTGGGAGATGCAACAGTGTGGGAGATGCAACAGTGTGGGAGATGCAACAGTGTGGGAGATGCAACAGTGAGGGAGATGCAACAGTGTGGGAGATGCAACAGTGTGGGAGATGCAACAGTGTGGGAGATGCAACAGTGTGGGAGATGCAACAGTGTGGGAGATGCAACAGTGTGGGAGATGCAACAGTGTGGGAGATGCAACAGTGAGGGAGATGCAACAGTGTGGGAGATGCAACAGTGTGGGAGATGCAACAGTGTGGGAGATGCAACAGTGAGGGAGATGCAACAGTGTGGGAGATGCAACAGTGTGGGAGATGCAACAGTGTGGGAGATGCAACAGTGTGGGAGATGCAACAGTGTGGGAGATGCAACAGTGTGGGAGATGCAACAGTGTGGGAGATGCAACAGTGTGGGAGATGCAACAGTGTGGGAGATGCAACAGTGAGGGAGATGCAACAGTGTGGGAGATGCAACAGTGAGGGAGATGCAACAGTGAGGGAGATGCAACAGTGTGGGAGATGCAACAGTGAGGGAGATGCAACAGTGTGGGAGATGCAACAGTGTGGGAGATGCAACAGTGGGGAGATGCAACAGTGTGGGAGATGCAACAGTGTGGGAGATGCAACAGTGTGGGAGATGCAACAGTGTGGGAGATGCAACAGTGAGGGAGATGCAACAGTGTGGGAGATGCAACAGTGTGGGAGATGCAACAGTGTGGGAGATGCAACAGTGTGGGAGATGCAACAGTGTGGGAGATGCAACAGTGTGGGAGATGCAACAGTGTGGGAGATGCAACAGTGGGAGATGCAACAGTGTGGGAGATGCAACAGTGAGGGAGATGCAACAGTGTGGGAGATGCAACAGTGTGGGAGATGCAACAGTGTGGGAGATGCAACAGTGTGGGAGATGCAACAGTGTGGGAGATGCAACAGTGTGGGAGATGCAACAGTGTGGGAGATGCAACAGTGTGGGAGATGCAACAGTGTGGGAGATGCAACAGTGTGGGAGATGCAACAGTGTGGGAGATGCAACAGTGAGGGAGATGCAACAGTGTGGGAGATGCAACAGTGTGGGAGATGCAACAGTGTGGGAGATGCAACAGTGTGGGAGATGCAACAGTGTGGGAGATGCAACAGTGTGGGAGATGCAACAGTGTGGGAGATGCAACAGTGAGGGAGATGCAACAGTGTGGGAGATGCAACAGTGAGGGAGATGCAACAGTGTGGAGATGCAACAGTGTGGGAGATGCAACAGTGTGGGAGATGCAACAGTGTGGGAGATGCAACAGTGTGGGAGATGCAACAGTGTGGGAGATGCAACAGTGTGGGAGATGCAACAGTGTGGGAGATGCAACAGTGTGGGAGATGCAACAGTGTGGGAGATGCAACAGTGTGGGAGATGCAACAGTGAGGAGATGCAACAGTGTGGGAGATGCAACAGTGTGGGAGATGCAACAGTGAGGGAGATGCAACAGTGTGGGAGATGCAACAGTGAGGAGATGCAACAGTGTGGGAGATGCAACAGTGAGGGAGATGCAACAGTGTGGGAGATGCAACAGTGTGGGAGATGCAACAGTGAGGGAGATGCAACAGTGTGGGAGATGCAACAGTGTGGGAGATGCAACAGTGTGGAGATGCAACAGTGTGGGAGATGCAACAGTGTGGGAGATGCAACAGTGTGGGAGATGCAACAGTGTGGGAGATGCAACAGTGTGGGAGATGCAACAGTGTGGGAGATGCAACAGTGTGGGAGATGCAACAGTGTGGGAGATGCAACAGTGTGGGAGATGCAACAGTGGGGAGATGCAACAGTGAGGGAGATGCAACAGTGTGGGAGATGCAACAGTGTGGGAGATGCAACAGTGTGGGAGATGCAACAGTGTGGGAGATGCAACAGTGTGGGAGATGCAACAGTGAGGGAGATGCAACAGTGTGGGAGATGCAACAGTGTGGGAGATGCAACAGTGTGGGAGATGCAACAGTGAGGGAGATGCAACAGTGTGGGAGATGCAACAGTGAGGGAGATGCAACAGTGAGGGAGATGCAACAGTGTGGGAGATGCAACAGTGTGGGAGATGCAACAGTGTGGGAGATGCAACAGTGTGGGAGATGCAACAGTGAGGGAGATGCAACAGTGTGGGAGATGCAACAGTGTGGGAGATGCAACAGTGTGGGAGATGCAACAGTGTGGGAGATGCAACAGTGAGGGAGATGCAACAGTGTGGGAGATGCAACAGTGTGGGAGATGCAACAGTGTGGGAGATGCAACAGTGTGGGAGATGCAACAGTGAGGGAGATGCAACAGTGTGGGAGATGCAACAGTGTGGGAGATGCAACAGTGGGGAGATGCAACAGTGTGGGAGATGCAACAGTGAGGGAGATGCAACAGTGTGGGAGATGCAACAGTGTGGGAGATGCAACAGTGTGGGAGATGCAACAGTGTGGGAGATGCAACAGTGAGGGAGATGCAACAGTGTGGGAGATGCAACAGTGTGGGAGATGCAACAGTGTGGGAGATGCAACAGTGTGGGAGATGCAACAGTGTGGGAGATGCAACAGTGTGGGAGATGCAACAGTGTGGGAGATGCAACAGTGTGGGAGATGCAACAGTGTGGGAGATGCAACAGTGTGGGAGATGCAACAGTGAGGGAGATGCAACAGTGAGGGAGATGCAACAGTGTGGGAGATGCAACAGTGTGGGAGATGCAACAGTGTGGAGATGCAACAGTGTGGGAGATGCAACAGTGTGGGAGATGCAACAGTGTGGGAGATGCAACAGTGAGGGAGATGCAACAGTGAGGGAGATGCAACAGTGTGGGAGATGCAACAGTGTGGGAGATGCAACAGTGTGGGAGATGCAACAGTGTGGGAGATGCAACAGTGTGGGAGATGCAACAGTGGGGAGATGCAACAGTGTGGGAGATGCAACAGTGTGGGAGATGCAACAGTGGGAGATGCAACAGTGTGGGAGATGCAACAGTGAGGGAGATGCAACAGTGAGGGAGATGCAACAGTGTGGGAGATGCAACAGTGAGGGAGATGCAACAGTGTGGGAGATGCAACAGTGTGGGAGATGCAACAGTGTGGGAGATGCAACAGTGTGGAGATGCAACAGTGTGGGAGATGCAACAGTGTGGGAGATGCAACAGTGAGGAGATGCAACAGTGTGGGAGATGCAACAGTGTGGGAGATGCAACAGTGTGGGAGATGCAACAGTGTGGGAGATGCAACAGTGAGGGAGATGCAACAGTGTGGGAGATGCAACAGTGTGGGAGATGCAACAGTGTGGGAGATGCAACAGTGTGGGAGATGCAACAGTGTGGAGATGCAACAGTGTGGGAGATGCAACAGTGTGGGAGATGCAACAGTGTGGGAGATGCAACAGTGTGGGAGATGCAACAGTGTGGGAGATGCAACAGTGTGGGAGATGCAACAGTGTGGGAGATGCAACAGTGAGGGAGATGCAACAGTGTGGGAGATGCAACAGTGTGGGAGATGCAACAGTGAGGGAGATGCAACAGTGTGGGAGATGCAACAGTGTGGGAGATGCAACAGTGTGGGAGATGCAACAGTGTGGGAGATGCAACAGTGAGGGAGATGCAACAGTGTGGGAGATGCAACAGTGTGGGAGATGCAACAGTGTGGGAGATGCAACAGTGTGGGAGATGCAACAGTGTGGGAGATGCAACAGTGTGGGAGATGCAACAGTGTGGGAGATGCAACAGTGTGGGAGATGCAACAGTGTGGGAGATGCAACAGTGAGGGAGATGCAACAGTGTGGGAGATGCAACAGTGTGGGAGATGCAACAGTGTGGGAGATGCAACAGTGTGGGAGATGCAACAGTGTGGGAGATGCAACAGTGTGGGAGATGCAACAGTGTGGGAGATGCAACAGTGTGGGAGATGCAACAGTGAGGGAGATGCAACAGTGTGGGAGATGCAACAGTGTGGGAGATGCAACAGTGTGGGAGATGCAACAGTGTGGGAGATGCAACAGTGTGGGAGATGCAACAGTGTGGGAGATGCAACAGTGTGGGAGATGCAACAGTGTGGGAGATGCAACAGTGTGGGAGATGCAACAGTGTGGGAGATGCAACAGTGTGGGAGATGCAACAGTGTGGGAGATGCAACAGTGTGGGAGATGCAACAGTGTGGGAGATGCAACAGTGTGGGAGATGCAACAGTGTGGGAGATGCAACAGTGAGGGAGATGCAACAGTGTGGGAGATGCAACAGTGTGGGAGATGCAACAGTGTGGGAGATGCAACAGTGTGGGAGATGCAACAGTGAGGGAGATGCAACAGTGTGGGAGATGCAACAGTGTGGGAGATGCAACAGTGTGGGAGATGCAACAGTGTGGGAGATGCAACAGTGTGGGAGATGCAACAGTGTGGGAGATGCAACAGTGGGGAGATGCAACAGTGTGGGAGATGCAACAGTGTGGGAGATGCAACAGTGTGGGAGATGCAACAGTGTGGGAGATGCAACAGTGTGGGAGATGCAACAGTGTGGGAGATGCAACAGTGTGGGAGATGCAACAGTGTGGGAGATGCAACAGTGTGGGAGATGCAACAGTGAGGGAGATGCAACAGTGTGGGAGATGCAACAGTGTGGGAGATGCAACAGTGTGGGAGATGCAACAGTGTGGGAGATGCAACAGTGTGGGAGATGCAACAGTGTGGGAGATGCAACAGTGTGGGAGATGCAACAGTGTGGGAGATGCAACAGTGTGGGAGATGCAACAGTGTGGGAGATGCAACAGTGTGGGAGATGCAACAGTGTGGGAGATGCAACAGTGTGGGAGATGCAACAGTGTGGGAGATGCAACAGTGGGAGATGCAACAGTGTGGGAGATGCAACAGTGTGGGAGATGCAACAGTGAGGAGATGCAACAGTGTGGGAGATGCAACAGTGTGGGAGATGCAACAGTGTGGGAGATGCAACAGTGTGGGAGATGCAACAGTGTGGGAGATGCAACAGTGTGGGAGATGCAACAGTGTGGGAGATGCAACAGTGTGGGAGATGCAACAGTGTGGGAGATGCAACAGTGTGGGAGATGCAACAGTGTGGGAGATGCAACAGTGTGGGAGATGCAACAGTGTGGGAGATGCAACAGTGTGGGAGATGCAACAGTGTGGGAGATGCAACAGTGTGGGAGATGCAACAGTGTGGGAGATGCAACAGTGTGGGAGATGCAACAGTGTGGGAGATGCAACAGTGTGGGAGATGCAACAGTGTGGGAGATGCAACAGTGTGGGAGATGCAACAGTGTGGGAGATGCAACAGTGTGGGAGATGCAACAGTGTGGGAGATGCAACAGTGTGGGAGATGCAACAGTGTGGGAGATGCAACAGTGTGGGAGATGCAACAGTGAGGGAGATGCAACAGTGTGGGAGATGCAACAGTGTGGGAGATGCAACAGTGTGGGAGATGCAACAGTGTGGGAGATGCAACAGTGTGGGAGATGCAACAGTGTGGGAGATGCAACAGTGTGGGAGATGCAACAGTGTGGGAGATGCAACAGTGTGGGAGATGCAACAGTGTGGGAGATGCAACAGTGTGGGAGATGCAACAGTGTGGGAGATGCAACAGTGTGGGAGATGCAACAGTGTGGGAGATGCAACAGTGTGGGAGATGCAACAGTGTGGAGATGCAACAGTGTGGGAGATGCAACAGTGTGGGAGATGCAACAGTGTGGGAGATGCAACAGTGTGGGAGATGCAACAGTGTGGGAGATGCAACAGTGTGGGAGATGCAACAGTGTGGGAGATGCAACAGTGAGGGAGATGCAACAGTGTGGGAGATGCAACAGTGTGGGAGATGCAACAGTGTGGGAGATGCAACAGTGTGGGAGATGCAACAGTGTGGGAGATGCAACAGTGTGGGAGATGCAACAGTGTGGGAGATGCAACAGTGTGGGAGATGCAACAGTGTGGGAGATGCAACAGTGTGGGAGATGCAACAGTGAGGGAGATGCAACAGTGTGGGAGATGCAACAGTGTGGGAGATGCAACAGTGTGGGAGATGCAACAGTGTGGGAGATGCAACAGTGAGGGAGATGCAACAGTGAGGGAGATGCAACAGTGTGGGAGATGCAACAGTGTGGGAGATGCAACAGTGGGAGATGCAACAGTGTGGGAGATGCAACAGTGTGGGAGATGCAACAGTGTGGGAGATGCAACAGTGTGGGAGATGCAACAGTGTGGGAGATGCAACAGTGTGGGAGATGCAACAGTGTGGGAGATGCAACAGTGTGGGAGATGCAACAGTGTGGGAGATGCAACAGTGTGGGAGATGCAACAGTGTGGGAGATGCAACAGTGTGGGAGATGCAACAGTGTGGGAGATGCAACAGTGTGGGAGATGCAACAGTGTGGGAGATGCAACAGTGTGGGAGATGCAACAGTGTGGGAGATGCAACAGTGTGGGAGATGCAACAGTGAGGGAGATGCAACAGTGTGGGAGATGCAACAGTGTGGGAGATGCAACAGTGAGGGAGATGCAACAGTGTGGGAGATGCAACAGTGAGGAGATGCAACAGTGAGGGAGATGCAACAGTGTGGGAGATGCAACAGTGAGGGAGATGCAACAGTGTGGGAGATGCAACAGTGTGGGAGATGCAACAGTGTGGGAGATGCAACAGTGTGGGAGATGCAACAGTGTGGGAGATGCAACAGTGTGGAGATGCAACAGTGTGGGAGATGCAACAGTGAGGGAGATGCAACAGTGTGGGAGATGCAACAGTGTGGGAGATGCAACAGTGTGGGAGATGCAACAGTGTGGGAGATGCAACAGTGTGGGAGATGCAACAGTGTGGGAGATGCAACAGTGTGGAGATGCAACAGTGAGGGAGATGCAACAGTGTGGGAGATGCAACAGTGTGGGAGATGCAACAGTGGGGAGATGCAACAGTGTGGGAGATGCAACAGTGAGGGAGATGCAACTGATGGAGATGCAACAGTGTGGGAGATGCAACAGTGTGGAGATGCAACAGTGAGGGAGATGCAACAGTGAGGGAGATGCAACAGTGTGGGAGATGCAACAGTGTGGGAGATGCAACAGTGTGGGAGATGCAACAGTGGTGAAGATGCAACAGTGTGGAGATGCAACAGTGTGGGAGATGCAACAGTTGGGAGATGCAACAGTGTGGGAGATGCAACAGTGAGGGAGATGCAACAGTGTGGGAGATGCAACAGTGTGGGAGATGCAACATGTGTGAGATGCAACAGTGTGGGAGATGCAACAGTGAGGGAGATGCAACAGTGGGGAGATGCAACAGTNAGCCTGTGACCCCTAGAGTCATCTGAATGACTCTATAACAAACCTGTGACTCCTAGAGTCATCTGAATGTCTCTATAACAAACCTGTGACTCCTAGAGTCATCTGAATGTCTCTATAACAAACCTGTGACTCCTAGAGTCATCTGAATGTCCTATAACAAACCTGTGACTCCTAGAGTCATCTGAATGACTCTATAACAAACCTGTGACCCCTAGAGTCATCTGAATGACTCTATAACAAGCCTGTACTCCTAGAGTCATCTGAATGTCTCTATAACAAGCCTGTGACCCCTAGAGTCATCTGAATGACTCTATAACAAGCCTGTGACTCCTAGAGTCATCTGAATGTCTCTATAACAAACCTGTGACCCATAGAGCCATCTGAATGACTCTATACAAGCCTGTGATCCCTAGAGTCATCTGAATGACTCTATAACAAACCTGTGACTCCTAGAGTCATCTGAATGACTCTATAACAAACCTGTGATCCCTAGAGTCATCTGAATGTCTCTATAACAAACCTGTGACTCCTAGAGTCATCTGAATGTCTCTATAACAAACCTGTGACTCCTAGAGTCATCTGAATGACTCTATAACAAACCTGTGACCCCTAGAGTCATCTGAATGACTCTATAACAAGCCTGTGACTCCTAGAGTCATCTGAATGTCTCTATAACAAGCCTGTGACCCCTAGAGTCATCTGAATGACTCTATAACAAGCCTGTGACTCCTAGAGTCATCTGAATGTTCTCTATAACAAACCTGTGACCCATAGAGCCATCTGAATGACTCTATAACAAGCCTGTGATCCCTAGAGTCATCTGAATGACTCTATAACAAACCTGTGACTCCTAGAGTCATCTGAATGACTCTATAACAAGCCTGTGACTCCTAGAGTCATCTGAATGTCTCTATAACAAACCTGGGACTCCTAGAGTCATCTGAATGACTCTATAACAAACCTGTGACCCTAGAGTCATCTGAATGACTCTATAACAAGCCTGTGATCCCTAGAGTCATCTGAATGTCTCTATAACAAACCTGTGACTCCTAGAGTCATCTGAATGTCTCTATAACAAACCTGTGACTCCTAGAGTCCATCTGAATGACTCTATAACAAGCCTGTGACCCCTAGAGTCATCTGAATGACTCTATAACAAGCCTGTGACTCCTAGAGTCATCTGAATGTCTCTATAACAAGCCTGTGACTCCTAGAGTCATCTGAATGACTCTATAACAAGCCTGTGACCCCTAGAGCCATCTGAATGACTCTATAACAAGCCTGTGATCCCTAGAGTCATCTGAATGACTCTATAACAAGCCTGTGATCCCTAGAGGCATCTGAAGGACTCTATAACAAGTCTGTTTTTGTCTTCATTCATTACTTGTTAAGGTGGTGGGGGGGGGGGGGTGTCTGTAAAGCTGCCGCCCAGTTGGGTGGGTGTGGAGCACATGACTGTAAAGCTGCCGCCCAGTTGGGTGGGTGTGGAGCACATGACTGTAAAGCTGCCGCCCAGTTGGGTGGGTGTGGAGCACATGACTGTAAAGCTGCCGCCCAGTTGGGTGGGTGTGGAGCACATGACTGTAAAGCTGCCGCCCAGTTGGGTGGGTGTGGAGCACATGACTGTAAAGCTGCCGCCCAGTTGGGTGGGTGTGGAGCACATGACTGTAAAGCTGCCGCCCAGTTGGGTGGGTGTGGAGCACATGACTGTAAAGCTGCCGCCCAGTTGGGTGGGTGTGGAGCACATGACTGTAAAGCTGCCGCCCAGTTGGGTGGTGTGGAGCACATGACTGTAAAGCTGCCGCCCAGTTGGGTGGGTGTGGAGCACGTGACTGTAAAGCTGCCGCCCAGTTGGGTGGGTGTGGAGCACATGACTGTAAAGCTGCCGCCCAGTTGGTGGGTGTGGAGCACATGACTGTAAAGCTGCCGCACAGTTGGGTGGGTGTGGAGCACATGACTGTAAAGCTGCCGCCCAGTTGGGTGGGTGTGGAGCAAGACTAGTAACTGTGTGACTCACCATAGATGTAAAGTGACTTGTATAGTGACTGTTGTGAGCCTCTTGTTGAATCACTTGTGATGTAACGTGATTATTGATCTGTATATGTATTTGAGTATATGTATACATGTATGTGTATACATATATGTGTATATATGTATATGTGTAGGTAACATTACCAACTTTGTAACTAACTTCACAAGATTGTCACTGGCTTAGCTAAGCGAACTATGTAGTTCAGTTTCTGAAGCTATTATGTGCCTCTCTAATCACTTAACGTCTCGCTTCCTGCAGGTCGGCGTTCAATCCCCGACCGTCCAAGTGGTTGGGCGCCGTTTCTTTCAACTAATAATTAAGTTACCTTGGCTGTCTCTCAGCTGTCTTAACCACTTGCTTCACATCTGCCGGGATAATTACCTCCAGTAATTCACATCCAGGACGGAGTCCTCCTTTCCATCCTGACTTTAATTAAACACAACGAAATTAAAATTATTTAAATTAAATTAACAAGGAGAGCATTAAGGATTATTTTGTATTAATATAACCAGATAGATTTTAATTTATCAAATTATTCATTTATAGATAAGGAAAAAACTGTGAAATTTTTTTTAAATCAATAAAGAATGTTTGTTTGAAAGAACATCTGTTATTTGCTCTACCATGCTCTATGGTGGACTACGGTCACTCTGCTCTACCATGCTCTATGGTGGACTACGGTCACTGCTCTACCATGCTCTATGGTGGACAACAGTCACTCTGCTCTATCATGCTCTATGGTGGACAACAGTCACTCTGCTCTACCATGCTCTATGGTGGACAACAGTCACTCTGCTCTACCATGCTCTATGGTGGAAAACAGTCACTCTGCTCTACCATGCTCTATGGTGGACAACAGTCACTCTGCTCTACCATGCTCTATGGTGGACAACAGTCACTCTGCTCTACCATGCTCTATGGTGGACAACAGTCACTCTGCTCTACCATGCTCTATGGTGGACAACAGTCACTATCTGCTCTACCATGCTCTATGGTGGACAACAGTCATTCTGCTCTACCATGCTCTATGGTGGACAACAGTCACTCTGCTCTACCATGCTCTATGGTGGACAACAGTCACTCTGCTCTACCATGCTCTATGGTGGACAACAGTCACTCTGCTCTACCATGCTCTATGGTGGACAACAGTCACTCTGCTCTACCATGTTCTATGGTGGACAACAGTCACTCTGCTCTACCATGCTCGATGGTGGACAACAGTCACTCTGCTCTACCATGCTCTATGGTGGACAACAGTCACTCTGCTCTACCATGCTCTATGGTGGACAACAGTCACTCTGCTCTACCATGCTCTATGGTGGACAACAGTCACTCTGCTCTACCATGCTCTATGGTGGACAACAGTCACTCTGCTCTACCATGCTCTATGGTGGACAACAGTCACTCTGCTCTACCATGCTCTATGGTGGACAACAGTCACTCTGCTCTACCATGCTCTATGGTGGACAACAGTCACTCTGCTCTGCCATGCTCTATGGTGGACAACAGTCACTCTGCTCTACCATGCTCTATGGTGGACAACAGTCACTCTGCTCTGCCATGCTCTTTGGTGGACAACAGTCACTCTGCTCTGCCACGCTCTATGGTGGACAACAGTCACTCTGCTCTACCATGCTCTATGGTGGACAACAGTCACTCTGCTCTACCATGCTCTGTGGTGGACAACAGTCACTCTGCTCTACCATGCTCTATGGTGGACAACAGTCACTCTGCTCTACCATGCTCTGTGGTGGACAACAGTCACTCTGCTCTACCATGCTCTATGGTGGACAACAGTCACTCTGCTCTACCATGTTCTATGGTGGACAACAGTCACTCTGCTCTACCATGCTCTGTGGTGGACAACAGTCACTCTGCTCTACCATGCTCTGTGGTGGACAACAGTCAATCTGCTCTACCATGCTCTATGGTGGACAACAGTCACTCTGCTCTACCATGCTCTGTGGTGGACTATAGTCACTCTGCTCTACCATGCTCTATGGTGGACAACAGTCACTCTGCTCTACCATGTTCTATGGTGGACAACAGTCACTCTGCTCTACCATGCTCTGTGGTGGACAACAGTCACTCTGCTCTACCATGCTCTGTGGTGGACAACAGTCACTCTGCTCTACCATGCTCTATGGTGGACAACAGTCACTCTGCTCTACCATGCTCTATGGTGGACAACAGTCACTCTGCTCTACCATGCTCTATGGTGGACAACAGTCACTCTGCTCTACCATGCTCTATGGTGGACAACAGTCAGGGAATGATGGATAGTGTTGGTCTGGGAGCTGATCATTCACTCTCCTCCCCAAACACTTCTCTACTAACTCACCTACTCTCCTTAATTGCTTCCATCAAATCGTAATCGCCTGCCGAAAATAATTAGTTAGTTGGTTGTTCACTCCCATATTTGACTTCTTTAATATAATTATTTGTTGTTATGGACGCGGCTGCTGCAGTTCTACCTACATATTACATATAGTTTTATGTATATAATTACATATAACATGTCGTGGCTCGGTTGTCTGGGGCGCGTGTGTGGCTGGGGAACACCCAGCCGCACAGGTTCGTATCCTCATCACAGCTCCCACGGATTTCCTCACCGTCAGTATCAATATCACTGCACCTGTGCCAGCTGCACCTGTGCCAGCTGCACCTGTGCCAGTTGGTCCGCTTAGAAAAGAGATGTTGCAGAGAATGCAGCTGCAACACCCGCCGCCACGTGTTGACGGAGACAGTTGCACGTGGTAAAGGATTTTTTTGCCCCTGAACGGAATATTGTTTTGATTGTATTGGGGGGGGGAGGATAAGGCCTATTTCGACTGCAGAATGGTTATCTAGGTTACCCTAACAGCCTATTGAGTAATACACAGTTATACTTAAGTCCTGTGTATATCCTAGGGATAAAGCACTTGGAGTATGTTCAACTAGAAGTATGGTATATCTCTCACTGTGTATATGTTGAGGGGCGGTATATACAGCCGTCTTATCCACATATTAACGTACATATTCATCAACTGTTCTACTATGTACATTAGTACAGACGATAACGCATTTTAATCATTTTTTACTAAAGATAAAACTTTATTTTTTATTATTACATGTGATAAATGTTGCATAAGTGAGCTGTAATATTATAGAGTCACCTTACACAAACATAAAAACATATGTATACTAAATCACACAAATACATTGTGTGATGCAGTACACATACATGAACAATTATCAATAACTCACATCTGTTCTAACTTTCTTTTTTGATAAGTCTTATAAATACAGTTAAAAAAAATCTTTTCACGCTGTAATTCAAAAGTTTGCTTTCATATGTATCAAATATATTTATATTTAAAGGAAAAGTATTTTCTTACAGCCGATATGACTGTTTTTAATTGTTTATAAGTGATTTTAGTATATATATATATATATATATATATATATATATATATATATATATATATATATAATGTACCTAGTAGCCAGAACGAACTTCTCAGCCTATTATGCAAGGCCCGATTTGCCTAATAAGCCAAGTTTTCATGAACTAATTGTTTTTTGACTACCTAACCTACCTAATCTAACCTAACCTAACTTTCTCGGCTACCTAACTTAACCTAACCTATAAAGATAGGTTAGGTTAGGTTAGGTAGGGTTGGTTAGGTTCGGTCATATAACTATGTTAATTTTAACTTCAATAAAAAAAAATTGACCTTAAACATAATGAAATGGGTAGCTTTATCATTTCATAAGAAAAAAATTAGAGAAAATATATTAATTCGTGAAAACTTGGCTTATTAGGCAAATCGGGCCTTGCATAGTAGGCTGAGAAGTGCGTTGTGGCTACTAGGTACGACATATATATATATATATATATATATATATATATATATATATATATATATATATATATATATATATATATATATATATATATTCTACCAAACACTGAGCTGCTGTTGCTTAATTTTTGTTTTTTGTTTTTACAGGTCAGTTTGATTATCCGGTCGTTATCGCGTGTCTTTTGTCCTGTGTGTGAGTATGACCTCCCGCCACACTGACCTCCCGCCACACTGACCTCCCGCCACACTGACCTCCCGCCACACTGACCTCCCGCCTCACTGACCTCCCGCCACACTGACCTCCCGCACACTGACCTCCCGCCACACTGACCTCCCGCCACACTGACCTCCC
>WNGS01169474.1:10287-20728 GCA_020271785.1 Procambarus virginalis
TGGAGAAGATCGTGAGAAAAAACCTGGTAACACATCTGGAGAGAAGGGACTTCGTGACAAATCGCCAACATGGGTTCAGGAAGGGTAAATCTTGCCTTACAGGCTTTATAGAATTCTACGATCAGGTAACAAAGATTAAGCAAGAAAGAGAGGGCTGGGCGGACTGCATTTTCTTAGAGTGTCGGAAAGCCTTTGACACAGTACCGCATAAGAGGATGGTACATAAGCTGGAGAGACAGGCAGGTGTAGCTGGTAAGGTGCTCCAGTGGATAAGGGAGTACCTAAGCAATAGGAAGCAGAGAGTTACAGTGAGGGGTGAGACCTCCGATTGGCGTGAAGTCACCAGTGGAGTCCCACAGGGCTCTGTACTCGGTCCTATCTTGTTTCTGATATATGTAAATGATCTCCCGGAGTGTATCAATTCATTTCTCTCAATGTTTGCGGCCGATGTCAAAATTATGAGAAGGATTAAAACAGAAGAGGACTGTTTGAGGCTTCAAGAAGACCTAGACAAGCTGAAGGAATGGTCGAACAAATGGTTGTTAGAGTTTAACCCAACCAAATGTAATGTAATGAAGATAGGTGTAGGGAGCAGGAGGCCAGATACAAGGTATCATCTGGGAGAGGAAATTTTCAGGAATCAGAGAAAGAAAAAGACTTGGGGGTTAATATCACGCCAGACCTGTCTCCTGCAGCACATATCAAGAGGATAACATCAGCGGCATATGCCAGGCTGGCCAACATACGAACGGCATTCAGAAACTTGTGTAAAGAATCATTCAGAACTTTGTATACCACATATGTCAGGCCAATCCTGGAGTATGGAGCCCCAGCATGGAGTCCATATCTAGTCAAGGATAAGACTAAACTGGAAAAGGTTCAAAGGTTTGCCACCAGACTAGTACCCGAGCTGAGAGGTATGAGCTACGAGGAGAGACTACGGGAATTAAACCTCACTTCGCTGGAAGACAGAAGAGTTAGGGGGGATATGATCACCACATTTAAGATTCTCAAGGGAATTGATAGGGTAGATAAAGACAGGCTATTTAACACAAGAGGCACACGCACAAGGGGACACATGTGGAAACTGACTGCCCAAATGAGCCACAGAGATATTAGAAAGAACTTTTTTAGTGTCAGAGTGGTTGACACATGGAATGCATTAGGAAGTGATGTGGTGGAGGCTGACTCCATACACAGTTTAAAGTGTAGATATGATAGAGCCTATTAGGCTCAGGAATCTGTACACCCGTTCATTGACGGTTGAGAGCCGGGACCAAAGAACCAGAGCTCAATCCCCGCAAACACAACTAGGTGAGTACACACAAACACACACACACACAGGAAGAGGCTTTTAGGGCGCTTTACACTGCCTACGTGAGACCAGTCTTAGAGTATGCAGCGCCATCATTGAGCCCCCACCTGAAGAAACACATAAGGAAACTGGAGAAGGTTGAGAGGTTTGCGACAAGGCTTGTCCCAGAGTTACGAGGGGTGGGATATGAAGAGCCTCTGAAGGAACTGAACCTTACGACACTAGAGAAAAGAAGGGAGAGAGGAGATATGATAGGGACATATAAAATACTCAGGGGAATTGACAAAGTGGATATAGATGAAATGTTCACACCTACAAATAACAGAACGAGGGGATATGGGTGAAAACTGGAAACTCAGATGAGCCACAGAGATGTTAGGAAGTTTTCTTTTAGCGTGAGAGTAGTAGAAAAGTGGAATACACTTAAGGAGCTAGTTGTGAAGCAAACTCTATTCATATTTTAAAAATTAGGTATGATAGGGAAATGGGACAGAAGTCATTGCTGTAAACAACCGATGGCTGGAAAGGCGGGATCCAGGAGTAAATGCTCGATCTTGCAAGCACAAATAAGTGAGTACAAATAGGTAAGTACACACACACACACACACACACACACACACACACACACACACACACACACACACACACCACACACACACACACACACACACACACTCACACTCACACGCACGCACACATATACACACACACACACACATTCTGGGCGAACAAGGAACTTTGACTGGGAGAACAAGGAACCGCATGGAGGCGAGGATACGTGGAGAGCCAAACTATTGGAGGTGGTGACTAGAAACGTTTTAACCCAGCATGTCAGAGAACCCACAAGGATGAGAGGAAATGACGAACCAGCGAGACTCGACCTAGTCTTCACTCTGAACGACTCTGACATAAGAGAAATCGGTTTTGATGCCCCAGTAGGAATGAGCGACCACAGTGTAATGGTGTTTGAGTACTTGATTGAAGAAGGGTTATTGAACTCGAGGAGGGATACCGAAAACAAAAGGTTAGCATACCGAAAACAAAAGGTTAGCATACCGAAAGGGAAACTATGAGGATATAAGAAAATTCTTAACAGATATAGCAACTGCAAGGACGCAGCAAACAAGTTTGTCCCAGTCCAAAAGGAAAACAGTGAAATGAAGATAAGAAACCCATGGTTTAATCAGAGATGTAGGCTAGCTAAGCAACAAAGTAAAAGGGCATGGAGAAACTATAGGAATAACAGGACACTTGAGAGCAGAGAAAGATATCAGAATGCCAGGAATGAATATATCAGGATGAGAAGAGAGGCAGAAAGACAATACGAAAATGACATCGCAAGCAAGGCAAAGACTCAGCCTAAATTGCTGCATAGCCAAATCAGGAGAAAAACAACAGTAAAGGAGCAGGTTATGAAATTAAGGATAGGGGCAGAAGGATTCACTGCAAACGACAAGGAAGTGTGTGAGGAACTGAATAAGAAATTCCAGGAGGTCTTCACCTTAGAGCAAGAAGAAATCCTAGAGATAAGAGAGAGAATAGCTAACCAGGAACCACTGGAAGAGTTTGAGATTACCAGCGGGGAAGTAAGGAAGTGTTTACTAGATTTGGATGTGACAAAGGCTATAGGCCCAGATGGAATCTCCCCTTGGATACTAAAGGAATGAGCAGAAGATGAACTGTGCCTGCCACTCTCGATAGTGTTTAACAAATCACTGGCAACAGGGGAACTGCCAGAAATTTGGAAAGCAGCTAACGTAGTCCCGATATACAAGAAAGGGGGTCGACAGGAGGCACTGAACTACAGTCCAGTGTCCCTAACCTGCATACCATGCAAGCTGATGGAGAAGATTGTGCGAAGAAAGCTAGTGGAACATCTGGAGCGAAAGAACTTTGTAACACAGCATCAACATGGGTTCAGGGATGGCAGGTCCTGCCTCACAGGGTTACTTGAATTCTACGACCAGGCAACAAAAATAAGGCAAGAAAGAGAAGGGTGGGCAGACTGCATATTTTTGGATTGTCAGAAAGCCTTTGATACAGTGCCACACAAGAGGCTAGTGAAAAAGCTGGAGATGCAGGCCGGAGTGAAAGGGAAGGTACTCCGTTGGATACAGGAGTACCTAAGCAACAGGAGACAACGAGTCAGTGTGAGGGGTGAGGTCACATACTAGCGAGACATTACAAGTGGAATCCCGCAGGGGTCAGTCCTTGGACCTATACTGTTTCTGATATATGTAAATGATCTCCCAGAGGGTATAGAATCGTTTCTCTCAATGTCTGCTGATGCTGCAAAAATTATGAGGAAGATTGAAACAGAGGATGATAGAAGGAGGTTACAAGATGACCTTGACAGACTGAGATAATGGTCCAACAAATGGCTGTTGATGTTCAACCCGAGTAAATGCAAAGTAATGAAACTAGGTAGTGGAAACAGGAGGCCAGACACAGGATACAGAATAGGAGATGAAGTACTTAACGAAACGAACAGAGAGAAAGATCTAGGAGTTGATATCACACCAAACCTGTCTCCTGAAGCCCACATAAAGAGAATAACGTCTGCGGCATATGCGAGGCTGGCTAACATCAGAACAGCGTTCAGGAACCTGTGTAAGGAATCATTCAGAATCTTGTACACCACATATGTAAGACCAATCCTGGAGTATGCGGCCCCAGCATGGAGCCCGTACCTGGTCAAGCACAAGACGTAGCTGGAAAAAGTCCAAAGGTATGCCACTAGACTAGTCCCAGAACTAAGAGGCATGAGTTACGAGGAAAGGCTGCGGGAAATGCACCTTACGACATGGAGGACAGAAGAGTAAGGGGAGACATGATCACAACCTACAAAATCCTCAGGGGAATCGACCGGGTAACAAGGATAGGGTATTCAACACAGGTGGTACGCAAACAAGGGGACACAGGTGGAAACTGAGTACCCACATGAGCCACAGAGACGTTAGAAGGAACTTTTTCAGTGTCAGAGTAGTTAACGGATGAAATGCATTAGGAAGTGATGTGGTGGAGGCTGACTCCATACACAGTTTCAAATGTAGATATGATAGAGCCCAGTAGGCTCATGAACCTGTACACCAGTTGATTGACAGTTGAGAGGCGGGACCAAAGAGCCAAAGCTCAACCCCCGCAAGCACAATAGGTGAGTACAAATAGGTGAGTATATGCACACACACACACACACACACACACACACACACACACACCACACACACACACACACACACACACACACACACACACACCACACACACACACACAAACACACACAAGTATACATATGCATAAAGTAATAAACCGCCAAACTGGCACATCACGTCCCACAGGATCATTCCCAGGAGCTCCAACACAACACACACAGCTCATGTTCCTCCTTCGAACCCCGCAAGTGGTGGAGACTGCACGCAGCAGCGGCATCATGCTTCCCACTGTGATGAGAGGCAACCCTAGCCGAAGGCACCATTCCTGATGCACCAGACAATTATCCGGACCAGAGATAGCATTAATTTGAATAACGATCGTGGCCATCTTGCCTGCGTGTGAGTGTGTGTCTGAGTAATGATGCTTGTATACCTTAGTCTGAGAGCTTCCGTTTCTCCTCTACTTAGGGGGCTTTGTTCCCAGACCTGACACCCTGGGTTTTGGCTACGACGAGGCTTAAAGAATCGTATTTCGTAGTTCATGAAAATTATGAAAATTATTATTTATTTTAAAGTGAAGATCATATGATTGGCCAAATGGTCTTCAATATATAGACAATCTCTGTTGATAAGGGAAGGATTTATTGTGAAAATGTTGACAATGAGTACCAATGGAACATAGAGGCATGGATGCAAGCTTCAGACAACTGTGTCATATAGATATAAAGTTTTAATTTGGCGTAGGACCAGTGAGAATGTCAAGGGAGTGGGGAATTATCAGGAGGATAGCCATTACGACTATATAGCACTTCGAAGCGATCTGGACAAAGATATGAGATAGGATGGGGGGGAAAGGAATGGTGCCCAACCACTTGGACGGTCGAGGATTGAACGCCAACTTCCATGAAGCGAAACCGTCATTCTACCGTCCAGCCAAAGTGGTTTTCAGATACTCTCCTTTGATCACCGCCCTCACACATCCGGAGCGCCATCAAGAGCTCTCCGATTGATTACATAGTAATTCTTCTCGAAATGTTTAAATGTTATTGAAAGTTGTGGAACTAGCTTACTGGCCAACAGTCCAGTGTACTTATGTCTTAACTTTATTTTTAGTTACCATTACTTCAGCATTTCTGAAGCTTGCTTACACAATATGACAGGTTACATAGGCAGGCGATGAGTCACAATAACGTGGCTGTTGTATGTTGACCAGACCACACACTAGAAAGTGAAGGGACGACGACGTTTCGGTCCGTCCTGCATCATTCTCAAGTCGATTAGAAGTGGGCCATTCTCACAATCGACTTGAGAATGGTCCAGGACAGACCGAAACGTCGTCGTCCTTTCACTTTCTAGTGTGTGGTCTGGTTACATACCTTGTGGCCAGAGACAAGAGTGCCATGTTACAATGAACCTCTGGCAGGATGGTAAGTCATACAGGAACATGTGACCAGCAGCCTGTACTTGCAGACTAATCAGCTGCATTGCTTCAGGCAGTATGGGTTCGAGTCATTTCTGGGGTGTGAGTTTTCAGTTGCATATATGCCTGGAGACCGTTCAGGCTTGTTCGCATTTGTGTTCCTCACGTGTGCCCCAAAGAATGAGATGATTTGATAAAATACCATGCCCAAGATTACCAACAGAGTGCCGGCGGGGGGATGGGAACTAGCCTTGGCTACCATCCTCTTTTGTCCCGGTCGTGTTGGTCAAGTGGTTAAGGGATCTTGTACATCAGATGCATTGCTTCTGGCAGTATGGGTTCGAGTTACTCCTTGGGTGTGAGTTTTCAGTTGCATATATGCCTTCATCCCCTTGTCCTCCGCTCCATCCCCCACTCCCCTATCTCTTCGTCCTCCCAACCAATCCCCACTCCCCCATCCCCACGTCCTTCCCACCAATCCCCACTCCCCCATCCCCTCGTCCTCCCTACCAGGCCCCACTCACCCATACCCTTACCCCCTATCCTAACCATTTCCTATCCGATGTATTCCCAAATGATCAGATGTTCCCATCAGAAAAATGGGAACATCAAATGATCTCATGTTCCCATCACTGAAAAATATGAAGAGCAGGTAAAAAAACGAAATGAAAAAATACAAAATACAAAAATAAACTATCCTCACGAAATGAATGGTATGGTAAACAACACAGCTCAATTCCAATGCAGTGCCTAACGAGATAATTAAATCAAAATGAAAACAAATAAAAATTTATGAAAATTCAATTTAACAATGCAATCGGAAAGATTGAAATGGAATTGTAAATTATTTAGTATAGTGTGTGTTTGTTACGAACCCGATTCCATCATCGGAGCACGAAGCAGCGACGTCAATGCCATCTGTGAGTCTCCTCCCGAAACCCCCACAAATTGGACGACTCCATCTAGTGGTGACAGGATTATACCATCAAGAGGCGCTAGATTCCTGTCCTAGTACGCTCGAGAGGTAGCTGGTGCTGACCTCTGGCGAGGTGGTGCTTAGAAAATCAGCGCCATCTTTTGACAGGAGGAGTTGTAGGTCTATGTCGGAGTACATAAGTGATGTTTCCTAGTGTCCCATGTACTGACCAGTGTAGTGATGACGTGTCTGTATCCACAGAGTCGACGTAGGGCTGCTGTGGTAAGAGGACAGTCAGTCTACCCAGGGCAGCCAATATCTCTACTCCATTCTGCTTTACGGAAGCAGTGAGCCGCCGCCGGAGAAGAACTGTAAAGTGTTCTACTGTCTGCCTGTGAAGTGGCAGTGACAGAATTTGGTGTACCCGGGACTGGCTAACGGAAGAGACGACTGACAGTAGGGTGCTATGGAGGAGTTTAACCAGCGAGTTGCAAGAAGCTCCTGCCCGGGGTTCTCTACCCTTAAATTTGTACGTGTAGAGGCCCAGCAGCGCGAGGCTGATGTTCTCTGCCAGCACCAGGCTGGAGAGTGATTGTGGGCGTGCACGAAGAGCACCTAGTGAGACTGTGTTTTGGCTGGCCCATGGCTACGGTAGACTCGTTGGTGTTTCCCAGTACTGGTTGAGGGCGGTACTGTGTTGAGGAAACACGGTAGCTGACAAGACTGCATCGATTGAGCATCGAATAGCACTTAGTGTCCTATGAGAGAGACACTTGTGTACATTTAAGTGTAGTAATACTTCTTTTAGNGAGGGAGGCGGGCGGCCACCTTCAGGGAGATTCAGAAAACTAACAAGTACAGGGACCTAGAACGGTGTTACAGGTTCGTGCCGATAGGCTCTGAGACTCTGGGCGCCTGGGGTAAATGTGCACTTAAGTTCCTGAAGGAGGTGGGCAAGGAACTCATTGGGAAGACTAGAGACCCAAGAGCGGCCAGTTTCATGTTCCAGCGCCTGAGTGTCGCTGTTCCGAGGGGAAATGCGTGCTGTATCTTGGGTACTCACCCGACCCCTGAAGAGCTGGACGAGGTCTTCGAACACTGATTGATATACTGTTATATAAGTGTGTGTTTCTGTAAAGTATATATATTGTGTATATATAAATATGTATATATATAATATATATATATATATATATATATATTATATATATATATGTAATATATATATACATATAATAATATATATATATATATATATATATATATATATGTGTGTGTGTGTGTGTGTGTGTGTGTGTGTGGTGTGTGTGTTGTGTGTGTGTGTGTGTGTGTGTGTGTGGATTTTATGCAAATATATAAAGGAATTCTTTAAAAGATTTACTACATTAGGCAAAGAATACTGAGAAAGTCAAACTAGAAGATGTGTAGACTCGGCAATTAGGCTCTGGTTCACCCAGCAAGCATGTCTTGGCTAGTACATTTAGGACGGAACCCCTCGCAGTGGGTGGAGCACAAACCTGGCCTGATAGGTGTAAAGTGCACGCTGCATCTCTCTGTATATGACTTAGAATTATGCATGTGAGCAGTTAAAGAGAGATTTACACAAACAGTAAAGGGAAAGAATAAGAGGGAATATAATAACCCATGGTTTAATAGACAGTGTCAGGAAGCAAAAATGGACAGCAGGCAGGAGTGGAGGAAGTACAGAAGACAAAGGACAGAGGACAACAGGATCAGATGCAACAGAGCTAGGAAAGATTACGTTACCATAGGAAGAACATCGGAAAGAAACTATGAGAATGGTATTGCGATCAAAGCAAAAAAACAACCTAAGTTACTACACAGTCATATAATAAGAAAAATGTCGGTGAACGACCAAGTGACAAGACTAAGGAATTCAGAGGGGGCATATACTGAAAGTGACAAGGAAATCTGCGAGGCACTGAATGCGAGTTTCCACTGAGTGTTCACAACCGAGCCTAAGCAGTTCCCATTGTTAGAAGAGATTACCCTAGATGAAAGACTATCAGATATAGAGATGACAGCAGAGGAGGTAATAAAACAGTTGACAACTCTGGATGCAACTAAGGCGGTTGAACCAAAATATCACCGTGGTTACTAAAAGAAGCAGTGCACATCCTCAGAGTGCCTCCTGCAAGGATCTTTAATGAGTCACTTATGTCGGGAGAATTGTCCACTTGCTGGAAGAGGGCAAATATTGTACCAATTTTCAAGAAAGGTGATTGGGAGGAGGCACTTAACTATTGACCTGTATCACTGACAAGCATCCCCTGTAAAATACTTGACAGAATAATTAGGCTACAACTGGTTGCACACCTAGAGAACGTTAGGTTTGTAAACAAACATCAACATGAGTTCTGGAAAGGGAAATCTTGTCTAACAAACCTTTTGGAATTCTTTGATAAAATAACCAGGATAAGGCAGGACAGAGAAAGTTGGGCAGACTGCATATTTCTGGACTGCTAAAAAAACCTTTGATACAGTACCGCACATGAGAATGCTATTTAAATTCGAGAGACAGGCGGTTGCGGGAGGAAAGGCCCTCGCTTGGACAAGATATTACCTAACAGTAAGGAGCAAGAGAGTTACAGTAAGGGGCGAGAAGTCGGAATGGCGAACATTAACGAGTGGAGTGTCTCAAGGATCGGTGTTGGGACCACTTCTATTTCTAATATATGTTCCGAAATGTTTACGGAATTAGAGTCCTACATGTCGATCTTCGCGGAGAGCACAAAGTTGAAGAGAATAGTTGTGACAGATGAGGATTGTAGGATCCTCCACGAGGACTTGAAAAGGTTGCAGAGATGGTCAGAGGAATGGCTCCTTGAGTTCAACACGAGCAAATATAAAGTTATGGAAATGGGACTAGGTGGTAGGAGACCAAAGGGACAGGTACACAATGAAGGGGAACTGCCTACCTGTGACGACGCGAGAAAGAGACCTGGGCGTGGACGTAACACCTAATCTATCTCTTGAGGCTCAAATAAATAAATTATAACGACAGCAGCGTACTCTTCACTGGCAAAAGTTAGAACATCATTCAGAAACCTAAGTAAAGAGGAATTTAGGGCTCTTTACACTGTTTCCGCGAGCCCAGTCTTAGAGTATGCTGCCTCATCATGGAGTCCCCATCTCAAGAAGCACATAAGGAAACTGGAAAAGGTTGAGAAGTTTGCAACGTGACTCGTCCCAGTGTTGCGAGGGGTGGGGTATGAAGGGCACCTGAAGAAACTGAGCCTAACGACAATAGAAAAAGAGATGGAAGAGGGGGGATATGATAGGAACGTGCAAAATACTCAGGGGAATTGACAGAGTTGACATAGACGAAATGTTCACATGGAATAGTAACAGAATGAGGAGACATGGATGGAAGTTGGAAACTAAGATGAGTCAAAGAAATGTTAGGAAGTTTTCCATCAGAGTGTGAGTATTGGAAAAATGGAATGCACTTAAGGTGCAGGTTGTGAAAGCAAACTCTATTCCTAATTTAAAAGGAGGTATGATAGGGAAATGGGACCGGAATCATTGCTGTAAACAACCGATGGCTCGAAAGGCGGAATCCAAGAGTCATTTCTCGATCTTGCAGACACAAGTAAGTGAGTAAAAATAGGTGAGTA
>WNGS01169475.1:0-15409 GCA_020271785.1 Procambarus virginalis
GCAACCCAGTTCATATTACCGTATTTCATACATAATTACGCGAAAAGAATAATTTGTGTTTAATAATTTCTGTGATGAATGCGAGAGAGGGTTGGGGGAGAAGGCGACGCCATTACTTAAGAAGACTTGGTCACGAGGCAGCGTTGAAGAGACACATGGTGGCGTCTGGGAATTCTTATCGACAAGAATTACGTTGATACCCAGTTAACAAGTGTCAATTACTTATCCATGTGTTCTCTAGTGCCTCATCTTAATAACGCGTCAACAATTGAAGCCAGGACTCGTAATTAAGTGTGCACAGCAGTGAACATTGTAGACCGGCTGACGCGATTTCGGCAGACTTCAGTATTCAATACGCTCAGCTAAGTATATAATTCAGGGCGATGCATCACTCGAGATTGTATATTTGGGAGTAGTCTGTCGTTAGGAGGAGAAATTACCAAAATTACAAAGTTAGTACATTTTCACGAAATCATTCAGTTTCATGAATATCTGAATATAATTTGTAGCCTAGTCAATCGCTACTTAAATTGCTTGTATTGCAGCGTGTATACGAGGTGCCAGCAAGATTCTCATCAGTCGTGTTATTTACCTCGAGTTCTTTCTCTATGGGATTCCGTGACCACGAGGACGAATGATGAACTGGCGTTAGAAATCGTCTTACAGCTAAGACACATTTTTCGTACAAATTTATTCAACTTGATTATTGATTCTATATAATTCATATAGAATTTTCCATTGAATAATTATTGCCAGATTTGGTAATTAATGTTTATGCTCTAACTGTGCTCAGTGTTTATGCTCAGTGATTAATGATCTTTAATATTCATGATTTGAATTACCATATATTTGAATCATTGTAGTTAGATTTACCATGTTATTAACCCAACAATGAACTAGTGACGAACCACACTGGTTCCTAGATATATATGAACTTCTAGAAATAACCCCCCAATGTTGATATTTGAGGCTTTGGCTTTAATTAATAATACAGTCTTCATTATTTCAAGTGATTATTCTTTGAATGAGTTTCCATAGACACTGGTTCTCTAGTGTCATTCTGATGATCACTATTATTTGTTTTCCCTCTTTTCTCAAAAGAGGGTGGTCCTTCGATTTATTTCAATACAATAATTAAATAATTTAATTTCTGAGTTCAAGCCCCAGATACCCAACATTTTGGTCCTTTTCGAACCGGATATATCAATTATATTAAACCATTTCGGTTCTCAGACCAACAACATTTTGGTCTTATCGAACTGGATACATACCAATTACCATTAAACTATATCCGTTCTCAGAAACCAAAACAACATTTTGGTCTCTTAGAACTGGATACAATCCAAGAAATTCTTACAACTAGTCCTGTACTAATGAGTAGTACATACATTATACATTTTTGTGCTGACCCTACCAAGGGTGGGATTCAACATTACAGTAACTCTGATTAGAGTGTACCCATATTAATTATTTGTGTACTCATTATTTTTGTGTGTGGTTTTGAGTGTTGCTGTATGATCACCATTACATCTAATGGTGATAATGATGGGCTAGCCGGACGAAAGTTAATGGTGACATGCAGACACCACTCAAAATCTTTAGCTACATACTGTTAGGTAGGGACATTTAACCTCAAAGTGAGGTAGAGTTTAATTTAGCCAGAATTCAGGCTATACTCAATATTAATTATCAACTAATGAACAAGTATCCCAGCTTCATTAGTAATATTCAATCAAGTCCTATGAAATTTGGACTTAAAGCTAACATGGCTACTCCTGAGCAATTAAGGAGAACCTATATTGGCCTCAAAGGCCATTTAACTAGACTAATTAATAAGTCTGATGGCTTGTCTAAAGCTACTCCCATTGATTACTATCTACTAGAATCATCAGTGAGAGTAGCTAATATTAAATTTGATCAAGTTAAATCTGCAAGTCAGTCTTATCTTAACTCACTGAATGCTACTGAAACTGATCTTGAGGAACTAGATCAAATTATAGCAAATATTTCCCAGTATGAAGATGAGACTCAAGATGAACTTGATGTACTATCCAGTATAGTAAACCATCAATCCAATACAAATACTACTATGTCTCAATCCAGTAATCAATTACCTGAGGTTCGTCTACCTACTTTAGACTTACCTACATTTGCAGGGCTGGATGAAGAAAATTGGGACACATTTTGGACTTCATTTGAAGTTCATATCCATAACAGGTCTTATCTTGACCCAGTTTCTAAATTTTCATACCTGATTAGTCTTCTCAAAGGGGAAGCTAAAAAGGTCATAAATAACCTAGCTCTCACTGAGAGTAATTATGTGGAAGCTATAAAACTGCTGAAGTTGAATTATTGCAACAAGGAGTTAAGTATAGCTAACCTTTATTACCAATTGCTAGATCTGAATGCACCAAGTAACAGACCAGACTCACTTCAAAGCTTCAGACTAGAAGCAGAGTCTCTAGTGAAGGCCTTAGGTACTAAAGTTGATGTACCAGCCTCAGAATGGTCAATCAAGTTACTTTTGCAGAGGAAATTGCCTCAAAATATCTTAGCAGAAATCTGCTCACATTATAAAACCGAGTTTCTCACTCTCGAGCAAATATTCGAGGGGCTGAGAATAACAGTTAACAGGTTGAAGACTCATGATAAGATTAAACCTGAGTCTAAATCACCTAACATTGACAACTCAGTCAAACCCAAATTGACTTTGAATAAATCCAATAAATCTAAGCCTAAGACTACTCCATCCACTGGAAAAGGGAGTGGTAGTGTAGGTATTTATTCTGTATCTCCCTCTGACACTGCAACTGATGTGTCTACTAAAAGGACAAATTCAGTCAGAGAGAGAAGGTGTCTGTTCTGTGATCAAGAACATCTCACCTACAAATGTACTGTTTATCCTAACTTTAATACCAGGATTAAACAACTCCAAGAATTACACAGATGCACCAAGTGCATGGGTTCTCATGAGCCCAGTAAATGTGTTGTGTAGCTACGGTTATGCAGTAGATGCCACAAAGGTGTACATCATTATGCCTTATGTAGAAAAATTTCTACCCAATCTGTGACACCTGGGAGAATTCTATGAATTCTACCACAGTACAATATTGCAAGGTACATCAAGAAATAAGTGTACTTGCTACTGAGTCAGGCAATAATACCACTCTGCCTACAGCTCAACTCAAACTAATAGACAGGAAATCTAGAGTTAACACTAGAGGTCTCTTTGATCAAGGATCACAGAAAACCTTCATCACACAACAATTAGTCGAGCAGTTAAAATTAAAACCTGCCAAAAGTGTGAGACTGAATATTTCTGGGTTCTTGACTAATAGTGGACCTCGTGAATACCAAGTAGTCAAGGTGTTAGTGAGACTTGGATCTTCCACTAGTCCAATACAAGCGGTAGTAGTAGATAAACTTCCTTCAGACCTGCAGGTCACAGGACTAGCTCGCACTGCGAGATATCTTAAACGAAACCGCATGAGGCTAGCAGATCACAAAATAAATTCTGACTGCCTCACAGATGTTGGTATACTTATAGGCGCTGACCATTATTATAAATTTATAACTGGATGCACCAGACAACACGGAATGAATTTGTTGTCATCTGCTGGAGGCAAGTTGCTTACTGGACCGGTGCTTTTCCAACAAAAACAGCGTCAACCAACAAACAAGCTAACAATGCAATAGTGGCGTGACTAGGCTTGGAACAGTCACCCCTACATTTCAGAGAAATATCTGAAGATAATGAGTCTGATCCACCTGTACATCGTCTGTGGGATTTAGACACTTTAGGTATTGTCCCTGAACAACCAAGTCCTGATGATATGTGGACTTACCAGCAATATCTGGATACAGTTGTCTATAAAGACAAACAATACTGGGTGAGATTGCCATGGAAGTTGAATCATCCACAACTTCCAGTTAATTATTTCATGGCAGCCTCTCAATTACAGTCACAATTAATACGGCTGAAGAAACAGCCAGATAAATTAAATATGTATCATCAATTAATTCAGCAACAACTCAATAGTAAATTTATTGAAGTTGTTGATAATGATGACAGAAAAACAGGTCACTATTTACCCCATCACGCTGTGTTGAAAGATTCATTGACAACACCAATACGTATTGTTTTCAACTGTAGTGCCAAAGTGAAGGCAAACAGCGTGTCTTTGAATGAATGTCTCCAAACGGGACCTAGCCTAACACAAAGGCTACATGATGTACTGTTACGATTCCGTACTGGTATTTTCGCTTATACTGCTGATATCAGTAAAGCTTTCCTTAGAGTAGGCTTGCAAGAGGAGGATCGTAATTACACCAAATTTCTCTGGATTAAAGATCCCCAGGATCCTGACAGTGATGTCATAACCTATCGGTTTGCCTCTGTGCTTTTTGGAGCGACTTCCTCACCGTTTCTACTTCAAGCCACATTAGATACACATTTGAAGAAGTCAAATAGCCCTTATAAGGCAGAGATCAGTGACAACTTGTATGTCGATAATTTCCAGGGAACTACTAATGACAAATCCAAATTGGTAGAAATTTACCATGAGGCTAACCGTGAGTTATTAGGAGCCAATATGCCACTACAATCATGGGCCTCAAACAATAAATCATTAAACCAGATAATCGAGAAAGAATTTCCGGGTTATCAGGTGCCTAATCAATTAAAAGTTCTGGGCGTGGAATGGAACACAGGTACTGACGAGATGAATGTCAAGTCAGTACAAACCAATAATTCATCCCTTACCATGAGAAAATTACTCTCATATGTCAGTCAACCATTTGACCCTTTAGGCTTACTTAGTCCTATATTAATAAGGGGCAAACTCCTAATGCAGGAATGCTGGCAGAAACATATGGGATGGGATGATCCGTTGCCAATTGAGTTGCAAGATAAATGGCAAATACTCGCAACGGATTTCAATCAATTAGGTGTTTTGAAATTTCCTCGTAATGCTTCAGGACAAAACTTACCTACAAATTTGCACATTTTTTGCGATGCCTCTGGCAAAGCGTATGGCGCTGCAGCCTACTTAGTCAATAGTGCACAATCAATTTTACTCACATCTAAAGCAAGAGTTGCTCCAATCAAGAAGAGATCTTTACCTCAAATGGAGTTAACTGCATTGCTAGTGGGAGTAAGATTGGCTCATTGCCTGACCAAGACACTCAATAATATTCACTTTGGTGAGATCGTAGTGTGGTCAGACAATGAGGCAGTCTTACAATGGGTAAGAAATAACAACAATAAAACTCCCTACGTTAGTAATCGTGTTAGGGAAATTCATGAATTATCTGCTGGATATAAATTCAGACATGTCCCCACTAAGGACAATCCTGCAGATTACTTATCAAGAGGTTTAACATTTAAACAGCTAAGCAAGTCTTCGATGTGGTTTAATGGACCTTCATGGCTTGTTAGTGGTCAGTGGCCCAAACAGAAACCACAAGTCATAGTGACCAGTATCACTACTCCCATGAAAGACCCAGAACCTCATCGAATCTCAGCTATTAATCCTCACAATTATTCTAACTTGAGTAAGTTATTAAGAGTGACAGCACATGTGTTTGACTTTCTTGCTAAGATAGGAATCAAGCATAAGTTTCCCAATCCTATCATCTACTGGATCAAACGTGCACAACAAGAGACATATGGAAGTGAATATGAAAATCTTCCAGATAAATTAACCAAGTCTCTAGGTATCTGGTATGATACCAACACTCATAATATATTAAGGTGTGGAGGACGTTTGCTTCATGCAAAAATTGATTTGGACACAAAGAATCCAATCCTTCTACCACGTCACCACATTATTACAAAACTTCTAGTTTTACATCACCATCAATATGGTACTTTGCATGGTGGAGTGTTAGACACTCTCACCGACCTCAGACAGAAATATTGGCTTCCTCAAGGTCGTCAAACTGTCAAATCAATCATTAAGTTCTGTATAATCTGCAAACGCTACGATGCTCGAGTATGTCCTTACCCAGGACCTCCACCACTCCCTAAAGAGAGAGTAGTTCATCTTCGTCCGTTTGAGACCACTGGTGTCGATTACACAGGAGCCTTGCTTCTCACTGGCAATCCAGATAAGATACCAGTGAAAGCTTATATTTGCCTCTTCACATGTGCTACCACACGAGGCGTACATCTAGAAGTGACTTCTGACATGAGTGCTGAAGCCTTCATCCAAGCTTTTCGTAGATTTGCAGCTCGCAGATCCTGTCCCAAACTCATGATATCTGATAATGGCTCAAATTTTGTGGCAGGAGAAGCCTGCTTACGAGAGATATGGAATCATCCAGAAGTGCAGTCTGTCATGCAGAGACGACAATGCCACTGGAAATTTATTGCTCCCAGAGCCCCCTGGCAAGGTGGGTTCTACGAACGTATGATAGGGACTGTCAAGAAGTGTTTAAGGAAGACCTTGCATCGACAGAAAATTAGTTACTCAGAACTCCAAACACTCGTCGTGGAAATTGAGGCGCGAGTCAACAATCGCCCATTAACTTATCTATCAGATGATTTCTCACAGAGAGAGCCTCTGAGTCCCTCGCATTTAATACATGGAGGCCTGCTGAGCCCTCTGATACCTTTGGCAGAAGAGGACCCCGTCGATCCTTCCTATGTAACCAGGAGTGACTTAGTACAAAGTTACCAACATCTCTCAAGAGTAATTGAAAGGTGGAATGAGGTGTGGACTCGAGAGTACCTCACCGCTCTACGAGAGTACCACTATGGAGCTTCGAGCCCCTATAATAAAGTACAACTTAAACCAGGAGACCTAGTATTAGTTGACAGTGATGGACCAAGGTCAGAATGGCCTATAGGCAAAATTGTTGCAATCCACCCAGATCACCAAGGCATCCTGAGAGTAGTACGAGTTTTGTGCAAAGGCACTACTACCCTAAAGACATTAGAGAAGTTGGTACCTCTCGAATTAGCAGAACGAGAGTGTTTATCAGAACCAGCTTCACCAACAGTTTCCGAGGACAACAATTCTGATCCACCGAGCACCCGCCCCACTAGAGCAGCTGCTCAACAATGTAAAAGGAAACTACAAGCCTATTATAGCTCTGACTAAGAGCAAATAATTTTTCATCCAATTTGAGTGATCATGATGATACTGTGTTGTGATGTCTAGTAACCAATCAGCTACAAGTCACAATGACCCAGACATTCACCTCACAGTAGATTCTCAGTTACTTAAATTGTATGATTTAATCATTAACTTTTTGTGTAAGCTATTAATTATGACATTAAATTTCATGTCTTAAATTCTTGTATGTCCTTGACAATTACGGGACATCCGTTATGTGTGTACTAACATACTAACATACTAACCTTAATACTAACTTCGGGATAGGTACGTCAGTACTCAACATGGCACTGCGACCCGAGTTTTCTCCCCCGGAGTTATGTTGGAAATTTCCAACACTTATCATCTACTATTGTATTATAATAAATTACCATCACCTTACTAATTACAGTAGTTATTAATACCACTAACAGTAGTGTTAATATAATTTAATCTGAGCCTATTGCTGATAATATGACTCCTGATCATGTAAAATCGAGAGTTATTAATTGAAATTATTTAGTAACAGTTTTTATTCTGTTACGGTCGAATGTTATGGAGAGTATAAATATCATCTCCATTTCTCGTTAGAGATCATTTATCGAGAATATGATAATTATTAAATCCCTATAATTCCCAGTTCATATTATCGCATTTCATCCATAATTGCGCGGAAAAGAATAATTCGTGTTTAATAATTTCCGTGGTGAATGCGAGAGTGGGGAGGGAGGAGGCGGCGACGCCATTACTCAGGGAGACTTGGTCACGAGGCAGCGTTGGTGAGGCACATGGCAGCTGCTGGGAATTCTTATCGACAAGAATTACGTTGATACCCAGTTAATAAGTGACAATTACTTATCCATGTGTTCTCTAGTGCCTCGTCAGTTAATAACGCGTCAACAATTGAAGCCAGGACCCGTAATTACGTGTGCATAGCAGTGAACACTAGGAGACCGGCTGACGCGATTTCGGCAGACTTCAGTATTCAATACGCTCAGCTAAGTATATAATTCAGGGCGATGCATCACTCGAGATTGTATATTTATGAGTAGTCTGTCGTTAGGAGGAGAAATTACCAAAAACACAAAGTTAGTAAATTTTCGTGATATCATTCCTTTTCATGAATATCTGAATATAATTTGTAGCCTAATCAATCGCTACTTATATTCTTTTGATTACAGCTTGTATACGAGGTGCCAGCAAGATTCTCATCAGTCGTGTTATTTACCTCGAGTTCTTTCTCTGTTGGGATTCTGTGACCACGAGGACGAATGATGAACTGGCGTTAGAAATCGTCTTTCAGCTAAGACACATTTTTTCGTACAAATTTATTCAACTTGATTATTGATTCTATATAATTCACATAGAATTTTCTATTGAATAATTATTGCCAGATTTGGTAATTAATGTTTATGCTCTAACTGTGCTCAGTGTTTATGCTCAGTGATTAATGATCTTTAATATTCATGATTTGATTTACCATATATTTGAATCATTTGTAGTTAGATTTACCATGTTATTAACCGAACAATGAACTAGTGACGAACCACACTGGTTCCTAGATATATATAAACTTCTAGAAATAACCCCCCAATGTTGATATGTGAAGCTTGGCTTTAATTAATAATACAGTCTTCATTAATTTCAAGTGATTATTCATTAAATGAGTTTCCATAGACACTGGTTCTCTAGTGTCATTCTGATGATCACTTTTATTTGTTTTCCCTCTTTTGTCAAAAGTGGGTGGTCCTTCGACTTATTTCAATACAATAATTAAATAATTTAATTTCTGAGTTCAAGCCCCAGATACCCAACAGTACTGGTTGTTGGGGGTACTGGTTGTTGGTGGTACTGGGTGTTGGTGGTACTGGTTGTTGGTGGTACTGGTGTTGGTGGTACTGGTTGTTGGTGGACTGGGTGTTGGTGGTACTGGGTGTTGGTGGTACTGGGTGTTGGTGGTACTGGGTGTTGGTGGTACTGGTTGTTGGTGGGACTGGGTGTTGATGGTAGTGTTATTTGGTGGTAATGCTTGTTGGTAGTGGTGATGGTTGTTGGTGGTGGTGGTTGTTGTTGTTGGTGATAATTGGTGAAGGATGTTGATGGTATTGGAGGTTGTTGTTGGTGGTAGTTGTGGTGGTAGGGGTGGTTGTTGTTTGTTGGTGGTTGTTTTGTAGGTGGTGTAGTTGTTGCAGGTGATGGTAGTTGTTGATGTGATGGTAAATGTTGGAGGTTGATTGTGGTACTTGTTGTTGGTGGATCAGGGTTGGTGGTGGTGGATATTGCAGGTACTGGTTGTTGGCGTTACTGGGTGGTGACGGTTGTTGATGGTACTGGATGGTTGTGACTGTTGGTGGTACTAGGTGATGCTGGTTGTTGGTGGTTGTGATGGTTGTTGGTGGTTGTGATAGTTGTTGCTTATGGAGGTGTTTTGTGGTTGGCGGTACTAGTTGTTTGTGGCACTGGTTGTTGGTGGTTGTGTTGTTTGTTGGTTGTGGTGGTTGTTTGTGGTAGTGATTGTTTGTGGTGTTGGCGGTTGTTGTTGGTGGTGGTGATGATTGGTGGTGGTGGTAGTTGGTGGTGGTGGTTGTTGGTGGTGGTGATGGTTGTTGTTGATTGTTGGTGTTAGTTGTGGTTGGCGTGATGATGGTTGTTGTTGGTGGTGGTGGTTGTTGTTATTGTTGGTGTTGGTTGTTGTGGGGTTGTTGTTGTTGTTGTTGTTGTGAGTGGAGGTTGTTGGTGGTGGTGGTTGTTGTTGACACTGGTGGTTGTAGTTGGTATTTGTTGTTGGTGGTGGTGATGGTGGTGGTTTATGGTGTTGGTGGTTGTTGCTGATGGTGGTTGTTGTTAGTGGTGGTTGTTGGTAGTGGTGGTGGTGTTTGGCAGTGGTGGTTTGTTTGTTGTTGATAGTGGTGGTGGTGTAACACGGGGGGGGGGGTTCTGAAGAGTCTCGAACCCCTTCTTTCCCTCTGCTCGTATTCTTACTTTTGTTCTCTACCAAGGGACCCCAAAACTTTTACTTTTAGCTGACCCCACGCCACGTGATCTTAAGATGATTGACCGACTTAAGATTCTACACCCGTATGACGTGAAATAGGCTTCTAGCAAAGCTCTAGGATCTCCTCCGCTGCTACCACCAGACCAGTAACACTGAGCAATGATCGAGGTCTGGATCGATCATGCTAATCAATCAACCTTGGGGCTTGATCCTCACTAGTAACATATAACCTTGGATCTTAAGTGTGGAATTAATTTCAAATCAACGGGAATGGTGATGCTGATTCGGTGTTAGAATTGGCGCCCAATTCAACTCGGCCTCGTGGGGACCACATGACAAGGACAAATTCACATAAATACACAAAAATGGAAATAATGAAAATGCACATTACTAACTAAATGGTTTATTCAAAAACTAAACAAAATCTAAATAATTGAAGCACTCCCTCAACTGAACACGCCCTGACTGGCAATGAATTGACCTATCCCTATAAAAACTCCTAGCAACTATACCTTCTATAGACCAGCTAGGTGTTCGTGCTGTCTTGAGGCCGATGATGGAAAGCCACCTTGCCCGAGTCGCTCTTGAAACCACACTGGTCTCTGCTCGTCTGGTCTTCCCCAGACCAGAGCATTGTATTGTTCCGCCTAGTATCTAAGTTACTTGTAGGGTTTGAGTTTTAACAATTAACCTCTGTTGCACTGAATGATCCAGATTGGTTGAATTATTGTAACTGAAGTTAAATTACACAAGCATCTTAAGGAAGAGCTATTCCTGATTACAAAATGGCTATTTGACCTTTGAGAAAATAGAGGACATGGAAACTGGTGACCTGTGACCGCCAGGTCACTCTGCTATAAGGCCTACTCCTGGCTCGTGACGTCACTGATGGTGACTTAAACTCATTCTTCTAATAATTAGAATACTCTTGATATTATAAACAGTAATACTATACAATACAATTTGAATACAAAATGAATGAAGGCTAATTTCTCTAAATAAGTGAATACTATAGAATGATTCATTATACGAAACTATGAACAAAGACGCCAGCCATTTTGTGACTCAGACTTGCTAATCCCCAGTGGAATGCGCGTTGTTGGGGTCAGGTCCCTACACGAGACTTCCAGAACCTTCTGGATCATATCTACAGCAGCTAGTTTGTTACAACCCCCCCCCCCGCACAAGCACTTAGTAAACCTTGTTAATTTGTTAAATATAACGAGTTTTAGTATCCAAACCCACAACTCAACTCATGCCACAAACAAAAGCTAACTTAACTAAGAAAATTTTACAATCATTAGATTGTCCAACAACATCATAATAAACATGTTCAAATTCATAAATTTCTCAGCTGTCAACTGACAGCAATCCTCCAACCTCAGGAAACACACATCCTACCCTTACTGACATAGTTAAATAACATGTCCCTACTGTAACATCAAAGACTAGCTATTAAAATCTCTTGGCTGTTCACTAGCCAAGCTCATGTGTCCTCTAGAGCCGGCCACACCGTGCTCAAACATAAAACATAAAAGTTATATCTTCAGACTGAACTTTCAGTCATCCGGGAGCGTACTACTGAACTATCAAGTCCACATCCGTGTACTATCCACTCCCCAATCAATGTCAACCTTGACATGCTAAGGAACTCACCTAATGTTTATTACATGTATCTAAAAATATAAAAAAAATCCTATAACTATATCACAGGTTCCAGCTGACTGTACAGCCAAGTGTCCGCACTCACTAGAAGTGTCAATGTTTATATTGGTCCGCCTCTCCTGTGTTCAAACATTCTGAAAAAAATAGCACACAACATAATTTTCCATAACCGTTTGTTCTGGGCTTAGACAATTACACAGGGGCATCGATTTTAATTACTGACCAATTCATAGAGTAAAATTTCCATATATCATTATACCAGAATAATTTAAATCTGTTTTTCAACATTTATAAAGTATTGTGATTCTAAATCTGTTTTTCAACATTTAAACAAAAGTGTCCAGATAGTCTTTACACAGATGTTCAGAGCCAACTTTGTTTCTTGTATCAATTGTTCATATTGAGTAATCGAAAAAAAACAAATCGATGCTGATGGATGCTGAATGTAGTCGATGACGATGTCGATCGATGTCGATCTTGCTTCTTCCCATGTGTAGACATCAATACCTGGTCCTTTTGTACTCCCATCCGGTAGTCTTGAATGACGACAGAGTGTAGTAGAGCTGAGTGCCAAGTGACAGCTGTAGACTACTGTTACTTCGGCCATTGATCTGGCTCCCGACAGTCCACACGCCTTCTTATCAATCACAGTTCACACGGCAGTCTTGATGTTAAACTTGACGTCGCAGACGACCACAGCAGAGCAGGACTGGATGTACCAACGGTGTCTCGTAACAGGAGTGGTGTCAGAGGGTCGTAGAGGCGGGTTACTTGTTTGCAGAACAGGTGAATCTCGTCTTCCATCATTGCTCACGTCATCTCAGGCGTTTCTTGATGTCACCAGGTTACTAGGCCGTAAACACCAACTGTGTATACCCTCGTACCGCCGACTTTAGGCCAAAGGAGACAATTTTGCGACCTTCTAATGGCGAGTCCCGGAACTCTGTAGGGAAACCGTACCTCCCACCTGTGACCGCCTTAGTTCCGCGTTCCTGTTGCTTCAAATGACGTAATCATTAATCTTCCGGCGAAACTCTTGAGCACTGCTACTTGCTTTCCATTTTCTTGACCCCTCCTCCAACACTGCTGGAATGGTTGCAGTCTTGATGACGCCGCAGGTGGGTAGTGGTGATCTCGAGACAGCAACCCTGGCGTTGTATGGCACCTCCGGTGACTGCAATATGTGGACAGCTTGCTGGCCCTGACAACCTCGTGTAGTGACGTGAGGCGTCGGCCGGGTGACTCTTGGATAGTCACTCATCCCCAAAGTAACTGATGTATGGGTTACTGGGTCTGGTGGGGGGAAGTGCTTTGTGTAACGTGCCTCCCCCCTCGGTCTTACAGACAAGGGTTCACGTGTGGCTGGAATAACTGGGTCGGTGTACCAATCAGACCTGGGAATAGACAGACACAACACAGCGGAAGCATAGATATACTCTGGGTTTGGTGGAGGTGGAACCCCAGAGCACGGTAAAAGTTGCTACCCGAGTTAAGTATACAGATTGTTCATCTCATTGCCTTTACAGGAAAATCTAATGAATACTAAATTATACTAACCAAGGCAGTTACTTTACTGTATAGCGCGAGATCTCGTCACCATAGGGTGGCGAGACTGCACCTGACTACTGATGAGCGATGACAGAGGGGGATCCTCTTCCCCTGAATCGTCGGTGAAGCCATGAGTCAGCACTGCCGAGTCAGGAACTAGACCCGCTGAAGGCAGTTCCAATTCCTCTCTAGCATGATATTGTTTCAATTTATTTACATGAATTGTCCTTTCCACCTGGTCCTCGAATACTCCTTTTATAACAAGATTCACCGGCCCCGCCCTTTTAATTACTCTATACGGCCCTCGCCACCTCGGAGCTAGTTTCCTGCTCTGATTGGCGGGCGCAGCCTCATTCACTCTCAATACGAGGCTTCCTTCCTTCAACTCAAGTGGCGCACTTTCTTGTCATAAAAATGAACATACCGGTTCCGTGCCTTCTTGGACGCTTCAGGTGCAATATTCCATGCATTTCTCATTTTTCCAAGGACCTCTGAAGGATAGTCCTCCCCGTATGCAACATTATGTCTGTTAAGCAGACCTGAGGGAAATTGCATGAATTACCAGTAAACAAATGAAGTGGTTGGGTGTTAATTGATTGGTGGATGGCAGTATTCAAGGCTAACTGAACATAGGGTAGGTGTTCATCCCAGGTGTTTGCGTCATGTTCAGCAAGGATTGCAAGCATATCCTTGACTGAACGATTAGTCCGTTCCGTCATTCCGTTTGCTTGTGGGTGGTAGGCTGTTGTAAAAGCCGAAGTTGTCTCTAAAATCTTACAAACTTCTCTAAATATATTCCCATTGAATTCTTGACCCCGGTCAGAGACTAAAACTTTAGGAGGTCCGAATACAGTAACGAACCTACGCAAGAACGCATCTGCAACCGTACGAGAATCCTTCTGAGGTAATGCAACTAGTGTATGTACCTAGACAAATGGTCAACTAGCACCAACACGTATCTATTCCTGAATGACTGGGATGTAAATCAATCAAATCGGCCCCCACACGATCTAAAAGGTTCACGAATTTCAGGAAATTCCTGAAGTGGGGCTTGTACCTTAAGGGTACCTTTCCTCTCTGGCAACGATTTTAAGACTTCACGAAATGATTACTTCAGAAAGTAATCCTGGAAATAAAATAGAGACTTTGCCTTTAAGTGGGTTTTAAAGACCCCCGGATGCCCTGCAATTTTCGATGCATGCGCAAGCTTTAACGCTGATGACCGCAACGCGTCCGGAATAACTAGTTGAAATACTGCCCTATCATTCTGGCTATTAACATAATACAGGACGCCCTGTTTCATTTCAAAATCATGAATAGGTGAATTCTTTTTCTTTTTCGGGTATTTTCCTCCTCTAAATACCAATAATTCTTTCCATCTAGGCTCGCTCATCTGGTATTCTCTCATTTTATCTGATGGAATGGTTCAATATTTCATTAACTTGAACTGTAGCTATGTTCCTTAGCGTATCTGGAACAACATGTGCTGGACCAGGCTTGTACAAAATCTGGAATGAGTGGGCCGAAAGTTCGTGAGACCAGCGTGACATTCGTGGGCATTTTGTTCGCTTTTTAAATATGTGTGTCAACGCTCGATGGTCTGTGTAAATTACAAAGTGACGCTGAAATAGGTAAGGTTCGAATACCTAACTGATTCTACTACTGCCAGTGCCTCCCGATCCGTAGCTGAATAACGAACTTAAGGTCCTTTGACCTTTCTACGAAATAGGCTACTGGATGGGGTAAATTATCCGCATCTCGCTGAATTAAGCACCCGCCAATAGCTATACCGCTGGCGTCAGTGTGCACCTCCCACTCTTTCTCAAAATCAGGAATAGCCAATACCGGTGTCATGATAGTTGGTCTTCAGTTGCGATAGGCTTCGTCATGCTCAGATTTCCACACAAACTTCGCATTTTCTTTGTCAGATCAGTCAGGGTGCTGAAATGCCAGCGAAACCTTCATATGATGACGAAATATCCGGCCGCCCCCAAAACCTACGCACGTCCTTTGCTGTCCCTGGAGTAGGGCATGTCAGCAATGGCGCGGCCAAGAATCTGGGTCAGGTCGGATACCGTCTGGGCACACCTGGAACCCCGAAATT
>WNGS01169475.1:21400-35042 GCA_020271785.1 Procambarus virginalis
TCGACGAAAGTTCCGGACTACGTCAAGGCAAGTACCACCACCTTCTTAGATTTGCTAACACCAAACGGAGATATTTCATGAAATGGCTGGAGGCAGCACATGTCTCTACTTTTTCAGAGTTGTCAACCTCATACTGGTTGAAGAATTTTTGAGACGTGTACCTCCTCCTGTCGCCTATACTTAGCAGACAAAGAAGAGACGGATTTGGTGAAGTGCGCGAAGTCAGCTGACACTTACAGCCTCATCCACCGGCTGACAGAACCTACCAGTAGAAGTCTTGGTACAGTTACGAGAAAGCGAGCCCAGATCAAAGGTACCTCTCAACTGTACTGCAGGTATTGTCGACTATATGATGGACATACCATTGAAAAATGTGGTAAGTCCCAATCTAAAGGTAACATCGAACCTCCTAAGTCTAAACCTACTCACCCTAAGTCCGGTAAGCCTGTAATGAATGTTGGTGTTCATGCTAATGATCTCTCTTCTTTAGCAAGCATCTATATCCAGGAACTATCTCTACCCACGGTTCAGATTCAGAGGGACGTTTTGGACTTAAGATCCTGCGGGACACAGCGGCTCTACAATCGATCGTCTTGAAATCAGCTGTGCCCAACGTCGCCTACACAGGAGAGACTGTATTCATCACTGACCTTACTGCTACAACTCCTTATCCCCTTGCCAGAGTTTACCTAGATGTCCCTTCGTGACCGGTGAAGTCCAAGTCGCCGTCAGGGAAAAGCCTTTTCCCATGCCTGGAGTGCAACTTCTCCTGGGCAACGACTTGGCAGAAGACCAACAACCAAACAACCTGATCGTCAAGGACATATCCGAGGTAAGCAACTCTGTGTTGGATAACCCGATTTTTGAGCATGTTCCAGCAAAGGTTCAAGAGAGTGATGAAGGTTCTCCTCCTGTTATGGTGACCACCCGTGCTCAAGCTGCACGACCACAGCCAGCTGACTCTACTGCTACCGCTGTCCCTCAGGACCCTTCGAAACTACCCCCTAATCTGACCGCTATGGAGTTCCGTAAGTTACAGAGAGATGATCTTACCTTGACACCATTATTCTTTCAGGCTGAAACCCAATCCGACAGTGTTCCTGGGTTCTTTATGGAGAACGAATTACTCTATCGCAGGTATAGACCCAGTAAACTGAAGGACGAGGACGATTGGGCAGACGTTGAACAACTAGTGATTCCTACCAGCCTGCGGCCCACGATTCTACACCTGGCCCACGGAGCTTGTCACACTACGGGTTCAACAAGACTTACCATGGAATTCGACAAGACTACTACTGGCCAGGTATGTTAACGACGTAAAGAAGTCATGTCAATTATGCCACGTGTGTCAGTTAGCCGGGAAACCGAACGTTTCCATTCCCAGAGCACCACTGATACCCATCCAGGTGCCTGAGGAACCGTTCCACAAGCTTATTATTGACTGTGTTGGTCCTTTGCCTCGGACCAGTGCAGGCAACGCATATATCTTAACCATCCTGTGTCCTACCACCAGATTTCCGATAGCAGTTCCAGTGAAAATATTACGGCTGCTACAGTGGTGAAGAATCTACTGAAAATCTTCACCCAGTATGGATTTCCGAGGGAGATTCAGAGCGACTGTGGCACCAACTTCACCAGTGATCTCTTCAAACGGACTCTGGAGGAGTTCAACATCAAACAGGTACTGTCCAGCCCCTATCATCCTGCTTCACAGGGTTCTCTCGAGCGTAGTCATCAAACCATCAAGGCACTCTTAAAAAAGTTTTGTAATGAGACCTCAAAGGATTGGGATAGGCAAATTGATCTCATCATGTGTATTTTCAGAAGTCTTCCCAACGAGTCACTAGGAGTATCTCCTTATGAGATGCTCTACGGACGTAAGTGCCGTACACCTCTCAAGGCTTTCAAGGATTCTCTCGTGATGCACACCTTCAGTGAGCATCAGAATGTGCCCCAGTATCTTCAAAACCTCCGACACATTCTAGAGAGGGTCCATTCCTTTGCTAGCAACAACCTACAGAAAGCCCAGGAGAGGATGAAGACTCGTTACGACCAGCACTGCAAAGTAAGGAAGTTTAAACCGGGAGACTTAGTTCTTGCCTATTTCCCTATCCCAGGTTCTCCTTTACAGAACAGGTTCTCAGGACCCTACCGTGTTAAGGAGTGCCGGAACAACTTCAACTACGTTCTCGAGACCCCCGATAGGCGGCGGAAGACCCAGCTGTGCCACATCAATCTACTCAAGCCCTACCATGGTGTTCCTCCCACTGTGTTAACCAATTTCACCTCATTTACAGGTCCATACAGCCACAGTGAGACCTTCCCTGCTTCTCCTTCCGAAAACACTGACACTGAGACAGCGCTTTCTAATTCGGAAATCCTTACTGACCTTCACAATCATTTTCAGGACGATAATAGTGCTTCACTCATCAAACTCATCAGAGAACATCAGGAGTTGTTTCGAGATGATCCCCAAGAGTGTACTGTGACTCGGCACGACATCCAACTGCTACCTGACACCCAGCCGATTCGCCAACCGTTCTACCGAATCAGCCCTAGCAAAACGGAGGGTCATGCGTGCTGAGGTACAGTATCTCTTGGACCATGGACTGGCTACCCCCTGTGAGTCCCCCTGGGCCTCACCATGCATCCTGGTACCCAAACCTCACGGCAAAATCCGTCTTTGCACGGATTATAGGAAGTTGAACCGGGTCACAGTGAAGGACGCCTACCCAATACCCAGGATAGACGACATACTTGATGCCATTGGTAATGCCCGCTACCTGTCTCAGGTAGACTTACTCAAGGGCTACTACCAGGTGAGTTTAACGGAGCGAGCTAAAGTACTGTCTGCCTTTATAACCCCGTTCGGGCTTTTCAGGTACAATCGCCTTCCCTTTGGACTCTGCAATGCCCCGGCCACCTTTCAGAGAGCTGCCAACCGCGTCATCCAGGGCTTGGACAACACCTACACCTATTTGGATGACATCGTGGTAGCATCCAACACCTGGAGCGAACATCTGCTCCAGCTACAACGATTGTTCTACAAGCTCCTGAAAGCCGGCCTCACCATCAATCTGGGCAAGTCCACCTTCGCGAAAGGTAAAGTGCGGTACCTGGGTCATGTTATAGGGAGTGGCAGCCTGGCTCCATTAAATATCCACATTCAAGCAATCCAACAGTATCCACAGCCTACTACCAGGAAGCAGCTCCTGCGCTTCCTTGGTCTTGCTTCCTATTACCGTAGGTTTGTGAAGAATTTTAGGACTGTTGCTACCCCATTAATCACCTTAACCAGTCTCAAGCAATGGAATAATTGGACCAGGTAGCAAACCGTTGCCTTCGAACAACTCAAATTCCTCCTCTGTTCTAATCCTATTCTCGCCTCGCCAGATATCAAGAAGCCTTTCATCCTCCATGTCGACGCCAGTGGTACCGGCATCGGAAGTGTCTTAATGCAGCAGCGAGGCGAGGAGGTTCTACCTGTCAGCTACTACAGTTGCAAGTTGAAGCCTCATCAGAAAAACTACAGTACTATAGAGAAGGAACTCCTCTCCATCGTCCTGAGCTTACAACACTTTGCACCATATCTGCACGGTGCTAGGTCCACTACCATCTATTCGGACCACAACCCTCTGAGATTCCTACATCAAGCCCAATTTAATAACCAACGTCTGCTGCGATGGGCTTTATATCTTCAAGCCTTCAATTTAAAGATCTGCTACATCAAGGGGCCTGATAACATCATCGCTGACGCCCTCTCCAGAGTGCATGAGGTAGAGGCAGCTCCACCTCCCACTCTACCTCCCATGAACGTGACTCTATCAGAACCGCAGGCTTCGGGGGAGAGTTCTGACGATAATCTCTTCTCAGAGATTTAGCCTGCTATATCTTCCCATAGTCACATTCTCAACAATATGCAAGATACGTTTTATAGTGGCTTAACGTATATATATCAAGACAGCCACACGCACCTGCAACTCCCTCCTTCCCCCCCACTTCTGCACACCTGGTCGACCCGCAACTGCTGCTCCCAGCCAAACTACCGACTTGCGGCCGTCCTGCATTTTGATTGGCCGTTCACCAACACACCACTCCCGCTCCACGCCAGTCACATTCGTCGCCAGTCAATGTTGGACTCCATAGCAGCCCTACCAGCCAGAATATATCTTGTGCTCGTGCTGTGAACACCTACTTGACCCACCTTGTGTGATCAAATAGGGGTTTATAGCTAGCGCATATATTCCCGGCACTAATATTATTATATTTGTTATTTCATATCACTTCTCCTCCCTTTAACGTAATTCAGTTTTATGTTCAGTTATTTTTCCACTTGTTGTTCTACTCCATTAAGCCAAGATTTTGCCTTTATTTCAATTTGTTTCTTAGTGTTATTAAAAGCATTGTTTATTATTGTGTTTTATGTCTCTTCCCATACCTTACCACAGATTATCCAACACGCAGTCATTCTTTTTTTTTTCTTTTTTTTACTTTAGTTTTTTATATGTGGCCTGGCCTTAACATCTGCCAGTGGAAGACTGCCGACCACCATACTCCACTTCTTTACCGTCACAATATATATATATATATATATATATATATATATATATATATATATATATATATATATATATTTACATATATATATATATATTTGCTATTGAATTCTTTCAGAGTTGGATGGAAGAGTTAATCTCAAATATCAGAAACCTTTATTTAGAAGGAAAGGTTAAAAGAACTTATCTTACATTCACTTCAGAGTTGAGGGAAGGTGTATTTCCAACTGTCAAACCAAGTCAGAACTCAAAGGAATGGTTATAAAATGGAGAAACTTGTCTATTAAATGGATTTAGGAAAATATTGGATTGGCAACACGGTTAAATATTGGTGTATGCAATTATTAACTACTATTATCAAGGTTAACGACTTACTAAGTTTTAACGAAACACGACATGAGCTTCAACGAAGTTGGAACGTCCTTGCTTATGCAGAATTATTAACATGTTGTGTTTTGTTGGGCAGGTTGCACCGCTCTACTCGTAGCAGCGAGGGAAGGCACCCAGTCTTGTGTGGAGACACTGCTTCAAGCTGGTGCTGACCCCAACGCTCGAAGCTACAAGGATTGTCACCACTGCACTTTGCTGCCTTAAATAAGCAAATAGAAATTGTGAGGCTATTAGTGAACACTCCCAATTGTGACCGCCATGCTACTGATAAGAAACAGAGAACAGCACTACACATGGCAGCCAGTAGTGGAGCTCTAGAGGAGATGCAGTACTTGGTGTTGGACGCTCGTCTCGACCTTAATGCTAGGGACAACAAGGGATACACACCTCGAGATGAGGCAAGGCTGGCAGGTCAACACCTTACAGAATGGTGGCTGAAGAAGACACCTCGCTCTGACCTTGCTGCTGATATACCACAACTGGAAATAATGGTAAGTGCTTGTGAGATGTAACGTGTTGGCGTCTCTTCTCCTATACCCTATCTTTTATGCTAAGGACCTGCCACCAACACCTTTCCAATCTCCTTTCCCGATCCTACTCTCTCCCAGGAACTCCCACCTCCATCTTGGCCAACTGCTCCCTCCTAGACCCTTTGCACCTATCCGTTAGCTCCTCTCTTATTCTTCTTTCCCAACCCTCTCAAAATATAACTCAACATGTAAATGCAAGGGCACAAAATTTAGCAATGTATATATATATATATATATATATATATATATATATATATATATATATATATATATATATATATATATATATATATATATATACAAGAAGGTACATTGGGTTGATGAGAGTACATAGCATTGATGATTTTACAATCTTGTAAAAATAATAGTATTCATTGCGTTTCGGGCAGGTCCTTAATCAAACAGATAAATTTAAGTAGATGATTTGTAACCAAATTGAAAAATGTTAACAGGTACATAGAAAGAAAATTTGAAGAAAATTAGTAGGTATATTATAGAAAAATTTGAGGAATATCAACAGGTACAGTGTAGCATAATTTGAGGATTATTTCTCGGTACAGTGTAGTAAAATTTGCATTCAACATAACAACCATGATATAGGATGATGGCAGTGATTACAATGTTGAAGTTGTATGGCTTAGGCACATTCTTTTGGGGAGAGTGTAGCACATGATACAGTGAGAGTTTGAAGAACTAAGTAGGAAACTATGATGATAAAATTTGACACTTTTTGGTGTTACTTTTGAATAAGGCTTAGGTTAGACAGCTTTTTAATTTGTTAGGGAGTGAGTTCCATAGACTAGGTCCCTTTATTTGCGTAGAGTGTTTACACAGATCTGCTATAGGGATATCAGGGAGCTATTTATTTCTAGTGTGGTGATTATGGGTTCTATTGCATCTATCAAGGAAGAGTTTCAGCATCTAGACCAAGGTTTTGTATATGTAAATTGCATAAGAGAATGTGTGAAGTGAGTTTATGTTTAGTATGTTTAGAGATTTAAACAGGGGTACTTTGTATTGTCCAAAAACAGTTTTTATTGTTCTAACATCAGATTTTTGCTTGGTGATGATGGGCTTGAGGAAGTTTGTAGTGGATAAACCCCATGCACAGATACCATATATAAGATAGGGATAGATTAGCGCATATTATAATGTAAGGTAAACAGAGTTTGGTACATATGATTTTAGAAAGAATATCAACCGTTTTTTAGACCTTTTCGGCTATGTGTTGTAAGTAGATACTGAAGTAGAGTCTCTTGTCTATGTATAGGCCAAGGAATTTTCCAGCATTTTTATTCTTGATGTTAACATTGTCTACCTAAAGCTGAATTGCATTTGTCGATTTGCTTACAAACAAAATGTAGTAGGTCTTTTGTATGTTTAGTATGAGTTTGTTAGTTGACATCCATGAGTGGACTTATTCTTTATTTACGACATTATTTAGTGTGTGTGGGTTGGGATCTGAGTAGATGAAGGTAGTATCGTAAGCAACTAGTATTCGCCTAGTTGTACTCACCTAGTTGTGCTTGCAGGGATTGAGCTTTGGCTCTTTGGTCCCGCCTCTCAACCGTCAATCAACTAATGTACAGATTCCTGAGCCTACTGGGCTCTATCATATATACATTTGAAACTGTGTATGGAGTCATCGTCCACCACATCACTTCCTAGTGCATTCCATTTACTAACTACTCAGACACTGAAAAAGTTCTTTCTAATGTCTCTGTGGCTCATTTGGATACTCAGTTTCCACCTGTGTCTCCTTGTGCGTGTACCACCCGTGTTAAATAATCCATCCTTGTCTACCCTGTCAATTCCCCTGAGAATTTTATATGTGGTAATCATGTCTCCACGATCTCTTCAGTTTTCCAGCGACGTGAGGTGCAGTTCACGCAGTCTGTCCTCATTCCTCATGCCTCTTAGTTCTGGGACTAGCCTAGTGCCGTTCCTCTGAACTTTTTCCAGCTTCGTCTTGTGCTTGAGATTATGGGCGCCATGCTGGAGCTGCATACTCCAGGATTGGCGTTACATATGTGGTATACAAGGTTCTGAAGGATTCCTTACGCATGTTTCTGAGAGCAGTTTTGATGTTAGCCTGCCTCGCATAGACCGCTGATGTTATTCATTTGATGTGGGCTTCAGGAGACAGGTTTGGCGTGATATCAACTCCTAGATCTTTCTCTCTGTCCGTTTCATGAAGGACTTCATCTCCCATTCGGTATCCAGTGTCTGGTCTCCTTGTTCCTCCGCTTAGTTTCATTACCTTACATTTACTAGTGTTGAACTTTAGTAGACATTTGTTTGACCATTCCTTCAGTTTGTCTAGGTCATGTTGTAGACTCACCCTATCTTCCTCTGTCGTGATTCTTCTCATAATTTTTGCATCATCAGCAAACATTAAGAGGAACGAGTCAATTCCTTCTGAGAGATCATCTACGTATATCAGAAACAGTATAGGTCCAAGGACTGTTCCATATAGGACTCCACTGGTGACACCCCGCCACTCCGAGACCTCACCCCCTCAGAGTGACTCGCTGTGTCCTGTTGCTTACGTACTCCCTTATCCAGTGGGATAAGGGAGTACGTAATGGAGTACCATCCCTTTCACTCCTGCCTACATCTCCAGTTTGTGCACATGTCTCTTATGTGGGTCTGTGTCAAAGGCTTTCTGGTAGTCCAGAAATATGCAGTCTGCCCATCCCTCTCTTGCCTAATTTGTGTTATCTGGTCATGGAACTCAAATAAACCTGTTAGGTATGATTTGCCTTCTTTGAACCCATGCTGATGTTGTGTTACAAAGTTCTTTCGCTCCAGACGTGCTACTAGCATTTTCTGCACAATCTTCTCCATCATCTTGCATGGAATGCAAGTTAGGGACACTGGCCTGTAGTTCAGTACCTCCTGCCTATCACCCTTCTTGTATATAGGCCGTCTTCCAAAATCCAAATGGCAGTCTACACTGGCCGTCTTCCAAAATTCAAATGGCAGTCTACACTGGCCGTATTCCAAATTTTTGCCAGTTCACTTGTTACCAGTGATTTGTTGTACACCAGGGAGAGTGGCAGGCACAAAGCTTCTGCTCCTTCCTTTAGAATCCATGGTGAGATTCCATCTGGGGCCTATAGCCAATGTCACATCCAAATCTAGCAGAAGCTTCCTCACCTCCTTACTGGTAATCACAAACCCCTCTAGTGGTGTCAGGTTTGATATTCCCTTTCTTACCTCTGGGACTTCTCCTTGCTCTGAGGAGAAGACCTCCTGGTATTTCTAATTGAGTTCCTCAAACACTTTCTTGTCGTTTGTAGTGAATCTTTCTGCCACCATCCTCAGTTTCATTACCTGCTCCTTCACTGTTGTTTTCCTCCTGATGTGGCTATGCAGTAGTTTGAGTCGAGTCTTTGCCTTGCTCGTTATGTCATTTTCATATTGCTTCTCTACCTCTCTTTTCACCCTGGCGTATTCATTCCTGGCGCTCTCGTATCTTTCTCTGCTCTCTAGTGTTCTGTTGTATCTATAGTTTCTCCACGCCCTTTTACTTAGTTGCTTTCCTAGCTTACATCTCTGATTAAACCATGGGTTTCTCATCTGCATTTAATTTTTTCCCATTTGGACTGGAACGAACTTATCTGCTGCCTCCATATATTTCAGTGTGATGTAGTCCATCATGTCTTGAGCCATATTTCCTCTGAGCTCTGTTTCCCCAGGCTATATCAGTTAGGAATTTTCTTATCTCATCATAGTTTCCTTTCCGGAATGCCGGCCACTTGCTTTTTGGTCCCTTCCTTGAGTACATTAACCTTTCTTTAACCAGATACTCAAACAATAGTACACTGTGATCACTCATACCCACGGGGGCTTCGAGACCGATTTCCCTTATGTCTGAATCGTTCAGATTGAATACTAGGTCAAATCTTGCTGGTTCATCGTTGCCTCTCATTCTCGTGGGACCCTTGACGTGCTGACTTAAAAGGTTTCTAGTCGCCATCTCCAACAGTTTCGCTCTCCATCTTTCCTCACCTCCATGTGGTTCCTCGTTTTCCCAGTCAATCTTCCCGTGATTAAAGTCCCCCATTATGAGCAGATGGCATCGATTTCTACAGACAGCAGTATAGGTGTAAGAATGTTAGAGACATTAAGCAGATCTTTGATGTATATAAGAAGTAGGAGAGGTTCTAGGATGCTGCCCTGTTGCACCCCTACGGTAAATGGTAGAGTGGGGGAGGTTATATCACTGATGGCTTCATATTGGTGTCTATCACTAAGATGGGATTAAATATAGTTCAGGGAGAGGCCTCGGATTCCATAATGGTGTAGTTTAAGTAGGGGGCTGATGAGATTGAGACTCGTGAGACTGATGGATGCCTACTAGTTATGATTTACAGTATCAAAAGTCTTTCTCAGGTCAATGCGAAACTCATTTTTTCGTCAAGAGCTGTGTAAATTATATCAAGCAGACTAATAATTTCATCGTTGGTACTCCTTTGGGAACGGTAACCTAATTGACTGGGTAACTTCACCCATATTGAATTTGATGTGGTAGGAGTAGAGTTGTTTATAAATATTTTTTTCAAATAGTTTTTATAATATTCGTAGATTAGATATTGGTCTGTAATTGTTTGGCTGGCGTATCTCTACCTTTATGAACTGGCGTTACTCGTGTTTCTTAAGGATGTCAGGGAAGGTATGACACTCTAGAGATTTGTTGAATAGCAGAGCTATGGGTGGTGCAAGGGCATGGGAGGCACTCCTGTATACCATGGATGGTATTTCCCAAATGTTCCCAGCTTTTGCTTTTAGTGAGTGAATGATGGACATAACATCTGTCGGGCTGACTGGTGAAAGGAGAAGAGAGTTTGGATAGCTACCTGTGAGATATGTAGTAACATGTGTCTGGGTCTGTGGGATTTTTCTGTCAAGGTTAGCACCAACTGATAAAAAAGAAGCTATTAATTAAATTCAGTTGCCGTTTCTAAATCGGTTGCAGATGTATAACCATCCTTGATGAGTTTTATTTGCTTGTTGTGTGATGCTGTTTAGACCCTAGGATGTTAGAGATTACTTTCGATATGCTTTTCATGTTTCCTTTTGCTTCTTTGAATCTACTTTCATATTCGGAAAGTTTCGCTCCTCTTATAATATTGGTAAGCATTGAGGCGTACCTCTTAACTACATGTTTTGTAACTAGGCCAATCCTACGTTTTTCATGTTCATGTACTTGTTGATTGCTTTGAGTATGCCCACTTGTGAGTCTGGGGATGTTTAATCTTTTGGCAGTTACTTGCTTGGTGAGGGAGAGGACAGTGTGTGTTGGAGAGGTTTAGAGTTTTGGAAAGGAAGTTATTGGCTAATGAATTTATGTCCTGAGTATTATTGAATTCAGATTCCCAGTTTATATTGTGAGTGCATTTGTGAGATTGCCTATTGCTGCTTCACTGTGTAGCCTGATGGTAACTTTCTTGGTATCTGGTGGAGTTATGTCCATGTTTGCTATGAGAAGGTAGGATAGTGGTCAATTGTTCTGTCAGTGATTATACCAGATACAAGTGGAGCTGTTATGTTAGTCCATAAGTGATCCAAGTTAGTAGCAGATGTTTGAGTGATTCGGATGGGCTTGGTGATTGTGAGGATAGGCATACAAGAGTTCATTCTGTTTAGGAAATAATCGACTTGAGGGATATTTTGTTGACACAGAACAATATTGAAGTCACTTCCTAGAATGTTATGATTTTTGTAGAGCTTGTTGTTTATGAAAAGATTCCTTAGGTTATCTGAAAATGGAGTTATATTAATATTGGGAAATCTATAGATACCTCCAATAGTGAAGAAGGATTTAAGGGATTTAATCGAAAATTGAGCAAAGGTATATTCACAGTAGTCGTCTCCATCAGTAATAACACTATTGGAATTGAAGGTATTTTGGTAATAGATATCTGTGCCTCCTTTTCTTTTATTTGGTCTACAGTTGTGAATAGCTGTATAATCGACAAAGTTGTTAAATTGGGTATGGCCTTTACTTAGCAATGTTTCTGTTGAAATAATGAACGATAGTTTAGTAACGAGTAAAAAGTAAAAATCTTTTTACAGTGACTTTTAGTTACACGTCACTCTACAGTAGCTGGTCCTGAGGATGAGAACTTCACATCAACCAATATTCTTATGTTATCAGTAAGAACATATGTTTTAACCTGCCATACTTGACAGAGCAACTGAAGTAAAAAAACGGCAGTATGCACCACATCACCAACACACATTACAACTACCACAGTACACCACAACCACCACCACCATACCACACTACACAATGCCACTACCACCACACTACACCACACCACCACCCACCTCCATACTACAACACCACCAACACCTCCACACTACACCACACCACCACCACACACTACCTCTTCCACAGTATACCACCACACACTACCACATTACTCTACACCACACACCACCATTACCACACCACCCCACCACACTACACACCACAACACTTCCACCACACCACACTTCCATCACCACAATAAAACCACAACACCGAACCACCATACCATGCCACCACCACACAACCATGCCACCACACCATACCACCACACAACCATGGCACCACACAACACTACCACACCACACTGCCTCACCTCATACCTCACCACACTACCACACCTCACAACCACACCATGCCACCACACCATATTACCACATCACATTACACGACACTACAACACCATATTATCAAACAACAGTGCCTCATACCACACCACACTACCACAACCACCACAACCTCCACTACCACTACTGGCACCTCCACTACCACCACCAGCACCTCCACTACCACCACCACCACCACCACTATCACCACCACCACCATCTCCACACTCTGGCAGTTCTTCACTCTAGAAGGATTCATCTCCTTTGCCTGGAGGGACCTATGTAACATGGCAAAACAGGAAGACCACGATCCTAGCAGCAGAACGATGATTGAATTCATCGGCATATCTGACGGCCTAAACCCGACTAGCAGTGGTGGGTTGCGACAGGACATCAGCGAGCTAAAAAAGTCAAATCAACGAAGAAAAAATAGCCATCATCAACAACTGAAGCAGCCGCCTTCTTCCCCCTCTTTACATATATAGGGACCTATTTTTTCCCGTTTGGAATTGGAGGATGCCATGTGTGCTCCCGTGAAGACCGAAGTTGAAGACAGAAAACTTCAGCATCACAGAAGAAGACTCCAGCTTCATAGAGAAAAGAAGACTCCACGACTCAGGAGGACAGATGTACTCGCCTCGTCGCCCACGACACAAGACCCGCTAACTTGCATAACCAGCCCGGTGTTGAGAGCCCCACTTATGCCATGTTTCTGGGTTTAGCCCTGGCTCTGTCTCTACGATTTCGACGTTTTCTCTCACCTGCTGTTCTTCACCTATACCCACTTCCCAGTTCACCCGATGGATATCTTGTCCTATATCTCATTCATCATCTTTGACCTCCACTACCACCACCACCACCAGCACCTCCACTACCTCCACGACCAGCTCCTTCACTAGCACCTCTACTGCCACCACTAGCACCTCCTCTACCACCACCTCCACTAGCACCTCCACTACCACCACTAGCACCTTTACTACCACCACCAGCACCTCCACTACCACCACTACCACCAGCACCTCCATACCACTACCACCTGCAGCATCTTTACTACCAACACCACCACCACCAGCACCTCCACACCACCACCAGCACCCTCACCACAATACACCACCACAAACTATCACACAACATCACCAACTCACACCACCACCGCACCACACCACAACCAATACATACTACCACACTATACCACACGCCACTACCACACCACAACCACTAACCACACCATTACCACACATACCACCACTACCACACCACACCACCACCACAAAACTACTACCACTACACTATAAAATATAGTGTATATATATTATATATATTTAATATATAAAACCGCCAGATACAACGCTTGAGGAATTCACAGAGCAGATGCACAAAATAGAGAACATACTTGATGACCTAGCAAACCCAGCTCCAGATATTATCTTCCTTGGAGATTTCAATTTACCGAGTCTAAGATGGAGAATGGCAAACACAAATATCATAGCAGGGAATGACCCGGGAAATAACCAGCGACAGGTC
>WNGS01169476.1:0-16092 GCA_020271785.1 Procambarus virginalis
TCTAGTCTCACATATTGTCAGAACACATCCAATCCCGACCTATAAAATCAAAGATTTAAACAACGAGCCGGTCAGGGGTATGTTTTATGAGCAAGAATTGATCCCAACGTCCCTTCCAGACTATTTTCCTATAACGATATTACGGACTAGGAAAACATCGAAAGGACACAGAGAATATTTCGTCAAGTGGAGAGGGTACCCAGATTCTGCCAATAGCTGGATTGATGTTCAAGACATCGTCAAATTTAACAAAAAATGACAGTTCATCAGGACTCTCTCGTAGAGAAACATCATCAATTGTTATTTTTATTAAACAATTTATCGCCCAAGAAGCGGAATAAACTAATCAAGGCTTTAAAACGACAGGAAATTGAATCAATTTGTGAAATTTTTGCCAATTTTCTGAAACGAAACATCCCGATTCAACCGCAGATAATTAATGGCTTACAGAGGTATCAGAATGACATTCGTTCTGTAGCACGTAAGAAAACTCCACTGTACAAAAAGAAAAATATTCTAACCTCCAGGCGAGGTGGTGCTATATTGGCAGCTCTGCTACCTTTGGCTGTATCATTAATTTCCTCCCTAATAAGGTAATTACGTAAATAAGTAATGAGAGAAAAAAAATGGTGAAAGAATATTGTCTGGTACCACGATTCATAGCCGAAAAATATTTATTTAATAAAAACAAGAACACACCATCACCTCTTAATGTGGAAGGACTGTGCTCCCCCAGTGGAGATGATGGTGAAAGTAAGTCCTTCTTTTTAAAAAAACGAAAGCAATTCAAGTAAAAGTGTTGGCGGTAGCTGTAACCACTCCAGCTGTGACTCTATCGTTGGTGATGGGGGAGTGGGGTGAGTGGACACTCCCTCCTCTCACCCGACAACAGCAACTTGTGGGCGGTGTTGCCACAGTAGCTCCACCAGACGGGCGGTGTTGCCACAGTAGCTCCACCAGACGGGCAGGGTTGCTCAGACGTCCATTAAATGACATTGGTCCTGCCGCTGCCGCCTCCGGAGCAGGGCTGCTCTTTAAACAAAACAAAAAAAAACGCGGCGCAGCCAGTGCGACCATAGCCTTTTTTTTTTTTTTAAAAAAAAGGAACTTTCCATTCTACCACCTGAAATGTGTGTAATTGTTGCTGGACACACTCCCCATAAAGCCATCATCACGAGTCAAAATCCAAGTCTGGACAACTTAATAAATGTGAATTTTAAAATTGAGGAAATTCCACATGTCAAAACATTATTGAACATGCTTGAACAAAACACCCAACAGGTGATATGGGATTCCCGTGGAAATTTATTAAAACCTGCGCAAAACTTAAATATTTTAGATATAATTAAAACTTTAGCCTTTACTAGAGGACAGTTTAGGGCAACTGACAAGGAGGATGTAAGGATTTTACTGAAGGTGGCTGGCATAGACCCGACCTTCATACGTAATTATCGTGCCAGATCACAGTTAAAAGTGGGGAGGGGCATCCATAGGAGACCCCATTGGGAGCCGTATTGAAGACCTATATTACCACATCTTAAACGCCATTATATTCAGTTGTGTATGCACCATGGAGCAAGCTTCCAGCCCCCCTCGACCTCCAACTGTGGAAGACAAATCTATCTTATTGAAGAAGTTGGTTGCTACTCAACGGTACTACAAGTATGTCGAACACAAAAGTAGATTGATATATGCATTGTGGGATTGTTACGACCGTCTTGTGTTGAGTGCTCCTCCAGAACGAGTTTTAAGTCTTTTGGGGAAACGGTGAAACGCTATGAAGAATATTCATCCCAGGAAATCTAGACGGAGATATGGCAAATGGAAAAATTAACCTTCCAACATCAAGACCAGATTACAGCCTTCGAGTCTGGGTGGAGTGTCTATGGGCTTATAAGGTGAGGAATGTGGCCTCTACCCCAACACCCCTACATTCCTCCCCCTCCAGGTGGGGAACACAGGTGTATTTAAAGGTCCCCCACCATCGCTCCTGGTCACTATAGTTGTTGTCGACACACACCCTCCTCACAGTCGCCCTTCGCCATGTCCTTGTCGTCCATCAAGACAATAAACGACGACATCACCGACACCCACGCCTTTGGGGTCGGTGACGTTATTGTGTACGACCTCCCCGCTGCCATTGTGCGTCCCTATGGACTGGCGAGTGTAATATGGAAGTCTTATAATTACGCTCGTGTGGAACGTGTTGGTCTGACTAATGTCAACAGGGCCACAATACGTTATCGGACTACCCCAGGGGACATTGAAGTGAAGATAGCCCCCTACCCCCCCGACGGTCAAGATATTGTTGAAGAACCTGTGTTGTTCTTCGGGCCCACCATCGTGGCACTAATTTGTGCATTCGGTGCAGGTGCACCCTTCGAGTTCAACCCTATAGCTCAAGAGCAAGTACAGACTTCCGCCGACACCCACTACATCACCAACGTCACCCTGGATACAGCCAAGAATAGGCTCTTCTGGTTGAAAATGGCCCTAACAAAGGTGGGCAATCTAATAGTGAGAAGCCCAACCATGTTTCGACTAGTGGTGCTTCATGGGTTAGGGGCTTCCCGTGATGGTATGGACAACTGGCACAAGGACATCGGACCCATGCTGATCTCACTTCATCACGAACTGAGCAAGCATAACAAGGAGCTTGTAATCCTAAAATGTCCCTCGTCTGTTACCCCATCAATGGTGCCCTTCCCGATCGATGACCCCAGAGGGGAGGGTGATAGTACAACTATCACCCTGGACGCTGTGGTGAAGGAGGGGGCCTCCACTCCAGGAACCTCTTCTTGTTCTACACCGCCAGCACCACCAGCTACCCCCAGGAAGAAGAGACATCTTCAGGAATATACATCCAGCACCACCTCCACCACCGCCACACCTCCACCCACAACATCTGCCACAGCCAAACGTCGGATCGAAACCACTATCGACATCGATTCCCACCCGAATCGTCGTATCGAGTCCATCCTCGATGGAGAGTCACAGGAAATATTCCTGTTATCCTCCCCCCCCCCCCAGAAAAAACAACGGAAGCTGTAACCACCCTCGGGGAAGAAGAGGTGGCAGCACCACAGCCAGCAGTAACAGCAGCTTCATCAGCAGCATCGGCAGCAGCTGCATCATCTACAACAGCTCCTGCGGTGGTGACAGCAGCAGTGGGGTCAGCGGTAGTAGCAGTGACGTTGGCGGTACCAACAGCTTCAGCAGCAGTGGCAGCAGCAACAACGGCAGCAGCAGCAGCAGCAGCACCACCACTACCACCAGCTGTTCTTTTAAAGTAATTTTTGTTGTGGGATTCTTTCCCCTTTTGTAGTTCTTTAAAAACAAATATTTCCTTTGTACTTTAATAAAATAAAATATAAGTAGTGTTGTTTTATTTCCCCCAATCAGTACATAAGTGCACAATGGCCGAGGAACATTACGTATATCTTACTAGCCTCGACCAAGAAGATTTATACAACAACACTAGTTCAGCATTTACAAACACCATCCCCACACTACATTTAAACCCTTCCATTAAACATGGGGTGACTTTAGTCAACATACTTCTACCCAGATGAATTAACGCCATAATTAAGGATGAGGGGCAGTCTGCCATAGATATCTATGCTACTTTTAAACGTGGAACTCTTTCTAAAAGTCCAGAACATCTAATTTACACCTTCCTCCCCAAAACCAACATATTATCTAAAAACATCAAATACATCACAGATGAGGTTAGCCGGCAAATAATCACTGACATGAAACTAAGTTTCAGGAGTGATTTCAAAATATACTTCCCAAATACAGAACCAATCCTCACCTATTACCAATCTTTAGAGCGGGTATTACTAGCTTCAACTCTTAATAATGAAGGTACTGGCTCGTTATATTCTCTCAGCCTTCAATTTAAACACAGAATAGCTAATGTACTTGGTTTTGACAGCGGTCGCAAATACACCATTTTTCGGGCAAAAACTGATGACATTACAACAGCCTCCAAGGTTGTGGGCTCATTCCCCCAAGACAATGACGGAGGTTGTGACTATTTACTCATTTATAGTGACGTCATCGAGCCAGAACGATATGGGGGGCAGATTATAAATATCTTGGATGCAATCAATTATCATGACTCATATTCTAGAGGAGCTCACCCCCTAGTGTACAAGACATTAAATACTAACACGTTGGAGAAAGTAAGTATTAAAATAACAGATCAGTTTGGGTGAATGGTTAGTTTTGAAGATGGAAGGTCGGTTACGGTAGTCTTGCATATCCGCCCTAAAGTATAGCGATATAAACTATATATAAATATATATATAGAAGTGTTTACCCACGACTTTCGTTATTATAAGAAGAGGTGTCGGTATGCGTGTACCGTTCCTCCCCCCCCCTCTCAGAGGGAGTTTGGGGAGATATTCCTCCTCCCTCTAGGAGACATGGGATGAGAGGGGGGGGGGCGATGAATGACATACGCACATTCCAAGCACCTTATCTCAGATCTGGTGGTGGTTTTCTTGGGACCTTGGCCGGCTTGGCTCGACAGGCCATACCATTTTTCATGAAAGCTGTAACACCGAGTGCTATCATTTTGGGAAAAATCTTCTTGGTGATTTAACCAGTGGTAAACGGGATGTAAAGAGTGCTCTGAGAACTCACGGCATTCATGCTCTTAAGACTGTGGGAAAGAAACTGGTAACAGGTGGGAAAATTAAACGACTCTCTAGGAGAATAAAAAATAAAAAAAATAAAAAAAAAATAAAAAATGTAAACGCGGTCTTGGGTATAAAAATGACGTATTTTCACTATAGTAAGCAGTCATACTTCACCTTTCGGAGGGGATCATGGCGGGGGCTAGTGGAGCTGGGATGAAAATACCATTAGAATATTATAGCTCCAGTATTATTGACCAATTTTCTAGACGTAACAGAATACGTAATGTGGAAAGTTCAATTGCCTCTACACAGCAAATAGACATTCTACCTGTCAACCTCCCCATTAATCAACGTTTGCGGGATAATTACTTAGAATTCCGCATCCCCGGAACCCAGGGCGCCTTCTTAGATCTAGCTAATATTGTTATAGACTTTAAGGTATCTTTAACGAAAGATGACGATACCACAAAATTGGAAAAGGATGACTATGTGGAATTTGTGAATGGGCTGTCAAATGCCATGTTTAAAGGTGTTCACGTGTTTTTAGGAGAGCAGGTAGTTGAAACAAATTCTAATTTTAATTATTGGTCGTTTATTAAATTAATTACCTCCCTACCCCCTTCAAAAATGTCTTCCTTGGGAGAATTGGAGCCATTCGTAGGGACTGGAGTGATGATGGTATAATTCCTAACGAATTTACTAATACATTTTTTTACTGGAGCAACCGCCAAGGATAAAAAATTTATGGCCAATTTAAAAGAAAAGGTTTGTCAATGTGTTTTCCCCTAGTATTGGACGTACCAACCCTAGACCAATTCATATTAGATAATATAGATGTGCGTCTAAGACTGGAGCTCTCTTCACACGCTTGGGTGCTAAATACAAGCTTGGTCGATGGCTCTAAGTATCGCCTGCGTATGGATTATGCTAAGTTATGGGTAATGCGGGTGTTTCCCTACCCAAGTACCTACCTAGCCCTAAACAGCTCACTGTTAGCATCTCCTGACCCCATAAGCTATACTTTCAGTAGAATCATTTCTAAAACATATGTCCTAGCGGGGAATCAAACCAGACTCTTAATTGATCAGCCTTGGGCACAAGTAATTCCACACAAGATATATATGGCAGTCGTAGCAATGAATTATTATGCCGGTCTCCACCAAGGTAATGGAATATATTTTGAAAATGCAACGCTGAAAAATATTGCTATGTATTTGAACAATAATGCAATTCACCGAATTGGCGGTGATTTCGACAACCATTATTCCTGCCTTTATTGCGAAACTTTGAAGACATTAGGGTTAGAGTGTGATTCGCTACTAGGCTATGACACTTTTAATAAGGGGAGATCAATATTCGCCTTTGACTTGAGCACCATTCAAACAAAAGATTCCCTCCCTGTGGAGAAATCTGGCAACTTGCGTATGGAGCTTGAATTTGGTAGTGGTGTTACATATAACAGACTGGTTTTACTGTTTGGGGAAACGACAGGAGTACTATACATCGACGGACAAAGAACTGTTCTATGTAACGTGTGAGCTTAAAAAAAACAATGAATTGTTATGATATAAATATTAATTTAAAAAATAATCTAGGGGAACGAGCTCTCTACCTAGGTTGTTATAATGCAGACGAGATAGAACATTTAAATATCTCGTCAAGAAAACCTATCGTCTTCATAAGCAATATTTTACCATCACACAGCAAATTAACTATAGGCCATTGGGGAGCTATTTATGTTGATAAAGTTAAACGTCGAATGTTTTTTTTTCGATAGTTATGCAATGTCGGCGGTTACTTACGGCCATTATTTTCAAGGATTTATTAAAACTAACAAAGTAACAGAGGTGTTTGGGATGTGCTACAGACTCCAGAGTGATTTTACTCTTGCCTGCGGGCTCTATTGCGACATGTTTGTGCACAGAATAAGTCATCTGGGGTTGCCTTCAACAGTACATTACTTTCATAAGGTATTTTCCAGCATTACTTAAAAGTAAACGATAAACGAGCCCTTGTTTATGCGAGACGATATTTTCCTATGAAACATCATTTCGTTAGGACATTTTGTAGGGGTGTAGGGGTTGGTTCTTATAGGTGGTGTAGAGAATATTTTTGTTAGGTAGGCAACCTACCTAATAAGGGGGTACCCCCTATAAAAACCACTCCCACCCCACAACCTCCCCAGAAGACAAACAACCTCCTCATCCTACAAATGGGAGGTGTCTCTCCAAAAAAAACCTACGATGAAGATTGAAGTCCTTGAGGGGCCTGGTTACTATTACCCACACTTTCTGGTAAAGATTTATTTTTTTCCCACAATAAAAAGTTTGTACATCCTCTATTTTACATCCTTATTTTTCCCCAGTACAATTCTTGGGACAAGTCCACTTTTGTAAAGTAGTAATTCTACATGGGAGGTCTGTCCCAAACAAGATGCTGTTACGTAGTCTAAATGACAATGCCTGCTGTAGAGGACTCAAGGTCACCCCCGCAGGGGGAGAGGTATGTACTAGCTGTTCTTAGAGGAAAATAGAATATTTTTCTAATAAAAACGTATAATGCTATAAAAAACCTTTAACCACCATAAATTATTTTCCCCATCTCTTTCCAGAACACTTCAGATGTGGCTGGGAAGGAAACTCATCCAAAAGGCCACCACCCAACTCACCCCACACCCCCAAGAGAGGTGGGTGAAGGTCAAGGCCTTCCCTTGTATATATAAGTATATATAGTATATATATATTTATATATATAAGTATATATATATATATACTTATATATATATATGTCGTACCTAGTAGCCAGAACTCACTTTTTGGCCTACTATGCAAGGCCCGATTTGCCTAATAAGCCAAGTTTTCCTGAATTAATATATTTTCTCTAATTTTTTTCCTATGAAATGATAAAGCTACCCATTTCATTATGTATGGGGTCAATTTTTTTTTATTGGACTTAAAATTAATGTTGATATGTGACCGAACCTAACCAACCCTACCTAACCTAACCTAACCTATCTTTATAGGTTAGGTTTGGTTAGGTAGCCGAAAAAGTTAGGTTAGGTTAGGTTAGGTAGGTTAGGTAGTCGAAAAACAATTAATTCATGAAAACTTGGCCTTTTAGGCAAATCGGGCCTTGCATAGTAGGCTGAGAAGTGCGTTCTGGCTACTAGGTACGACATATATATATATATATATATATATATATATATATATATATATATATATATATATATATATATATATATATATATATATATATATATATATATATAGAAGGGGTACCACCTCTGGTGCAAGTGTAGGGACCCATAGCCTCGGAGAAGAAAATAAAGAGTACTCAGAGAAGACCTTGTGGATCCTCACTGAACACTTTGATATTTTCTTCTCCTACCACCCCTATTCTTTTGGTATGTGTGTATATTTATCTAATTTATATATTTATCTAATTTATCTAATTTATATATTTATTTATCTAATGTATATATATATATATATATATATATATATATATATATATATATATATATATATATATATATATATATATAAAATATATATATGTCGTACCTAGTAGCCAGAACTCACTTTTTGGCCTACTATGCAAGCCCCGATTTGCCTAATAAGCCAAGATTTCCTGAATTAATATATTTTCTCTAATTTTTTCCTTATGTAAAGATAAAGCTACCCATTTCATTATGTATGAGGTCAATTTTTTTTCATTGCAGTTAAAATTAACGTAGATATATGACCGAACCTAACCAACCCTACCTAACCTAACCTAACCTATCTTTATAAGTTAGGTTAGGTTAGGTAGCCGAAAAAGTTAGGTTAGGTTAGGTTAGGTAGGTTAGGTAGTCGAAAAACAATTAATTCATGAAAACTTGGCCTATTAGGCAAATCGGGCCTTGCATAGTAGGCTGACAAGTGCGTTCTGGCTACTAGGTACGACATATATATATATATATATATATATATATATATATATATATATATATATATATATATATATATATATATATATAAATATATATATACATATATATATATACATATATATATATATATATATATATATATATATATATATATATATAAATATATATATACATATATATATATATATATATATATATATATATATATATATATATATATATATATATATATATATATTTATATATGTCGTACCTAGTAGCCAGAACGCACTTATCAGCCTACTATGCAAGGCCCGATTTGCCTAATAAGCCAAGTTTTACCGAATTAATACATTTTCTCAAATTTTTTTCTTATGAAATGATAAAGCTACCCATTTCATTATGTATGAGGTCAATTATTTTTATTGGAGTTAAAATTAACATAGATATATGACCGAACCTAACCAACCCTACCTAACCTAACCGAACCTATCTTTATAGGTTAGGTTAGGTTAGGTAGCCGAAAAAGTTAGGTTAGGTTAGGTTAGGTAGGTTAGGTAGTCGAAAAAACATTAATTCATGAAAACTTGGCTTATTGGGCAAATCGGGCCTTGCATAGTAGGCTGAGAAGTGCGTTCTGGCTACTAGGTACGACATATATATATATGTCGTACCTAGTAGCCAGAACGCACTTCTCAGCCTACTATGCAAGGCCCGATTTGCTTAATAGGCCAAGTTTTCATGAATTAATTGTTTTTCGACTACCTAACCTACCTAACCTATCCTAACCTAACTTTTTCGGCTACCTAACCTAACCTAACCTATAAAGATAGGTTAGGTTAGGTTAGGTAGGGTTGGTTAGGTTCGGTCATATATCTACGTTAATTTTAACTCCAAAAAAAAATTGACCTCGTACATAATGAAATGGGTAGCTTTATCATTTCATAAGAAAAAATTAGAGAAAAAATGTTAATTCAGGAAAATTTGGCTTATTAAGCAAATCGGGCCTTGCATAGTAGGCCAAAAAGTGAGTTCTGGCTACTAGGTACGACATATATATATATATATATATATATATATATATATATATATATATATATATATATATATATATATATATGTATGTATATATGTATATTGTATTTGTATAAAAAAAATGTAAATGTTCGTTTGTTCAAAATCGCTAATCTCCGAAAGTTCTTCACCAATTGCTTTGAAATTTTCACACAACGTTCCTCTTGCATCCGAGCTGGTTTTTATATGCATACTATATAGACGTCACGTATGTGATGGGAAAAAAAGAAGCTTTTTTTTTAAAATATGTTTTCATGTGTTTTTCATGTAAGGGAAATCTTCGAAACCTCGTTACCGATTGCTTCGAAATTTTGACACAACGTTGAATTCGAATAGGCGCGTGTTTTTATATACCTACTATATACATGCCTCACCTGTGACAAAAAAACATGTTTTTTGTTATAAACAGCACCATCTGTTGGATGTAAGAGCAACACACGCTGTAATCTCCCAAAGTTCTTCACCAATTGCTTTTAAATTTTTACACAACGTTCCATTGGAATCTGCACGTGTTTTTATATACCTATTATATATGGATGCCACACCTCTGGCAAGTAAAAACATGCTTTTTTTTTTTAAACAGTGCCATCTGTTGCATGTAATTGCAACACAAACAATTCCCTAAATATGTTATAATTCCATTTAGATGTTTTCGATTGCATTGATGAATTGTATTTTCATAGATTTCAATTAATTTTCATTTTGATATAATTATTTGTGTGACATTGCGTTGTAGTTGAGTTGTGTTGTTTACCATATCGTTCATTTCGTTAGTATAAGTATAGATGCCACTCCTGACACATGTAAAAAACTTTTTTTTTAAGAAACAACGCCATCTATTGCACGTAAGAGCAACACAGGTAATGTATATAAATAAAATGGAAATGTTCGTTTGTGTATAACCGCTAATCTCCAGAAGTTCTACACCGATTGCTTTCAAATTTTGACACAACGTTGCATTCGAATAGGCGCCTTTTTTAATATACTACTATATAGATGCTACCCCTCTGACAGATAAAAACATCGTGTTTGAAAAACAGCGCCATCTGTTGCACATATTTGCAACATGCTCGCTATACTAAATATGTCATGAATTCAATGTTTCTGATTGCATTGATAAATTTCATTTTCATAGATCTCGATTTATTTTATTTTTTATTGAATTATTTTGTGACATTGTGTTGGAATTGAGCTGTGTTGTTTACTATACCTTTCATTTCGAAAATATAAGTATAGATGCCACACTTGTGACAGATAATACAAGATATTTTTCTTGAAAAACAGCGGCATCCGTTGCATGTAAGAGCATCACACAGGCTATACTAAATTTATTACAATTCTATTTCAATGTTCCTGATTGCATTGATAAATTGAATTTTCATAGATTTTGATTTATTTTCATTTGGATTTAATTATTTATTTTGAATTGCGTTGGAATTGAGCTGTTGTTTACCATACCGTTCATTTCGTGAGCATAGTTTATTTTTGTATTTTTTCATATTTCCATTTCAGCAAAGAACATGCGTTGCTGAGCCACAGCAACGCGTGGCCAGGTACTGCTAGTATATATATTATATATATTATATATATATATATATTATATATATATATATATATATAGATATATATATATTATATATATATATATATATATATATATATATATATATATATATATATATTATGTCGTACCTAGTAGCCAGAACGCACTTCTCAGCCTACATGCAAGGCCCGATTTGCCTAATAAGCCAAGTTTTCATGAATTAATGTTTTTTCGAAAACAAATTAATGTTTTTTTTTTAATGTTATTATATAGATATATATTATATATATATATATATAATATATTATATATATATATATATATATATTATGTCGTACCTAGTAGCCAGAACGCACTTGTCAGCCTACTATGCAAGGCCCGATTTGCCTAATAGGCCAAGTTTTCATGAATTAATTGTTTTTCGACTACCTAACCTACTAACCTAACCTAACCTAACTTTTTCGGCTACCTAACCTAACCTAACCTATAAAGATAGGTTAGGTTAGGTTAGGTAGGGTTGGTTAGGTTCGGTCATATATCTACGTTAATTTTAACTCCAATAAAAAAAATTGACCTCATACATAATGAAATGGGTAGCTTTATCATTTCATAAGAAAAAATTAGAGAAAATATATTAATTCAGGAAAACTTGGCTTATTAGGCAAATCGGGCCTTGCATAGTAGGCTGAGAAGTGCGTTCTGGCTACTAGGTACGACATATATATATATATATATATATATATATATATATATATATATATATTATATATATATATATATATATATATATATATATAGGGAGAGGGAGAGGCCTAGGGGACGGACGTGTGGCGGAGGAGCTGCTGCCTTCTCAGCCATTACCCTGAGACATCTTGGCCTCACCATACCAAGACTCAACCATATTCACCGTGAATACACCAAGCAGACGTGGGAGTGGCCGGAAGTGCCTACGGTGTACCATCTATGTGAAAACTTATCAAAACAGGTGGGTTGGCAGTGTGGAGTCATGGAGGCTGGAGTGAGGGGCCAGGATGGACCCTGCAGGCCTCCCATAGTGAGGGGAGGTGGGGGGTGAGTGAGGGGTGTTGTGTGGTCAGGAGAGAGGTGCGGGTTACGTGTGTGCCAAATAGTGTTTTGTGTTTTTCTTTTTTGAAAGTTTTGTTGAACAAGTTACGTTGTCAGCGATAATTGGCGCAACATATCTATCATATTGTGAGTACATCACACGTGCAGTGAGTCAGATTACAAGTGTATGATTCATTCATCATTGTGCAGTGATATACGGGGAATTATACCAGTGTTAGTGTCGCCCTGACCCCGCCCCCACCCAGCGCCCAGGCCGGGAAGTACCTGCTCTCCCCCTCCTTCCCCACCCCACCACGTCGCCTCCCCACCCACGAGGCCACCTTGCCACCCGCCCATAGATGCCGGGAGGCTCCCATGTGTGTCTACGCCACCCACCCACCCAATGTATACCCACATATTGTGTAGTGGGTGTATACCCACACTTTGTATAGAGGTGGTATATGTATTACCACTCATCTGAGTAGTAAGTGCCACGGCCAGCTGATCATCCCCCCAGCCTCCAACCGCCGCCCACCCTCCAGTCTCCACCCGCCGTCCACCCTCCCGCCCAGTGCCCGCCCAGCGCCCGCCCATGTCGCAGCTCTCAACAGCCAGCCAGGCTTCTCCAAGCCAAGATGAGCCATCAAGCAGGGGCAGACAAGGCAGATGTCAGACGTGTGACAGGGTATGCTTTATCCGGTCGAGTGACGGTAATGTGCGCAATCATTACCACAACAGAGCCAGGTGTTTGGGTTCTGGGCGCCCTCCCAGGGAGAACACCAATCAACAGCCCACACCGCCCGTCAGGCAAAACACCTCCCAGACCTTCATTCCCACAGAAAATTTATTAGAGGCTATCAAAGCAACATCAGCCAGAACCTTGCAACACATCCCTAAAGCAGCCCGCCCCCATGCAGCAGCCAAATTATCTGCCCTCCTGAGAAAGGTCAACGACTCTCCTGGAACGACCCAAGCATGGCACAACCTCCTACTGTTTGGCAACATATGTCTAGCCACCCCTGCAAGGAGAGACAAAACCTTAGCTGCCTCAGTCATCAAAGCTATAAATGATTTTCCCAGGGAGGACAACCAGGTGCGCCTTCCCACTCGCGCGAGAAACACCCACGGCAGGAAGAGCAACAGTGCCATATCCGAGACATCAAAAATCAGAACATCAGTCACCAAGAAAATAGAAGAAGGAAACACTATTGGCGCAATAAGAGTCATCACCAGTGAGGACTCAATTGCCGACAGAGATGCCGCAACAGCTCAAGCCCTAAGGGAGAAACACCCTGCCAGGGCTCCGCGTGAGGACGACATTGTACAAGTGGGGGCTACCGGAGCAGAACCTCTCTGGGTGGCTGAATCTGTGGTCCATAAAGCAGCCATGTCCTTCCCAACAGGATCAGCAGGTGGGTTCACAGGACTAAAACCCAACCACCTCAAGCAAATGCTCAACCCTGCACTGGGTGACATTGCAAAGAACCTCTTGGTGGAACTAACCAGATTCACCAACACATGTCTAGCTGGCAACATACCACCGTCCATAAGACCTATTTTTTTTGGAGCATCCCTCTGTGCTCTAAAGAAAAAGGATGGAGGGATCAGGCCAATAGCTGTGGGCAATTCTCTCCGGCGTCTCGTCGCAAAGGCAGCTGCAAGAACAGTTAGTGATGCAGCGGCCAACATGCTGAAGCCAAAACAGCTTGGGTTTGGCATTCCACAAGGGTGTGAGGCGGCAGCCCATGCAGCTCGAGCCTTCATCGCCAACATCACAGACGAAAAGGCCCTTATCAAGCTAGATTTCAAAAATGCCTTCAATTTGGTGCGGAGGGATGCTGTACTCCGTGCGGTTCATAGTCATTTCCCTTCCCTCTACCCTTTCGTACATTCATGCTACAGTATGGATCTTAAGCTACTTTTTGGCGAACATGAAATTGACTCGCGGGAAGGCGTCCAACAGGGTGACCCCCTTGCTCCTCTCCTTTTCTGCTTAGTCATCAAACAAGTCACAGAGGTCCTGTCCAGCGAGCTTAACATCTGGTTCTTGGATGATGGTACCCTAGCTGGTTCCCAAGACTCCCTCCTGGAGGACATCAGAAAAATCCAGGAGCAAGGTGCAGTTTTAGGCCTCACCCTGAACCCTTCTAAATGTGAAATAATATGTTCCAACCAGGGCATCGTAGAGAGAATAGAGGGTCTTCTGCCAAACATCCATAAAACTAAACCTGAAGACAGCACACTCCTAGGAGCTCCCCTGGGGTTGAAAGCCATCGATGAGGTCCTTGATAAGAAAATCGCCGACCTTAAGAGGATGGATGGGAGGATTGAGGATATTGATGCTCATGATGCACTCTACCTCATCACCAGATGTCTGTCCCTCCCCAGGTTAACCTACTTTCTGAGGTGTTCACCATCTTACAGTAGCCAAAAACTAAGTGAGTATGACCGGTTACTGAAATCAATGCTAGAAAAAGCCCTTAACCTCTCTCTTGATGACCTGCAGTGGAAACAAGCCTCTCTTCCCGTAAGACTTGGGGGCCTCGGAGTTCGAACAGCAACGCAAATCGCTGTTCCAGCCTTCCTGTCCTCCTTATCAGCATCCGACGACCTTGTGAAGGAAATTCTACCTGCCCACTTACATCAGCTGGCAGGTGTACATGATCCCAATTTTACACGCTGTGCCACAGAGTGGGCCTCTCGTGCAGGCCCATCACCTCAACCACCATCCCCAAAAGCCCACAGGCAATCCAGCTGGGATGGCCCCATTGTAGACAAAGTTGCTGCAGAGTGCCTGGGTGCTGCATCAACACAGCACGACATTGCTCGCCTCACAGCAGTAGCAGCCCCACATGCAGGGGATTTCCTGTTAGCAACCCCAATGTCGGCAACTGGCACGCGTCTCACACCACACGCCCTCCGAATTGCTGTGGCCCTCCGCCTTGCTGCCCCAATCCACACCAGATATAGGTGTATTTGCGGCGAGGTGGTGGCTGACAGGTACGGCCACCATGGCCTACTCTGCCAAAGCACAGGAGGATGGCACTCGAGGCACAGTGAAGTTAACGACATCATCAAGAGGAGCCTCACCACAGCTGGATGCCCAGCTGAGAGAGAGCCTCGTTACCTAACGCCCCGTAACTCTGATGCTCTTATTGGTCGCCCGGATGGTATCACAGTGAACCCCTGGAAGAATGGCAAGCAGTTGGTATGGGACTACACGTGCGTATCAACCCTGGCTAACACCTACATTGACCTCAGTGTTGCACAACCAGGTGGCGCTGCCACCCACAGGGAAGCAGCCAAATCCCGTAAGTATAGAGAACTGGATCACCACTACAATTTTGTCCCCATTGCTTCTGAGACACTCGGCGCCTGGGGTAAAAGTGCTACCAGTTTTTTGAAGGAACTGGGTTCTAGGCTCATTGAAACAACAAGGGACCCTAGAGCTGCCAGCTTTCTTTTCCAGCGCCTCAGCGTGGCGATACAGAGGGGAAATGCGCACTGCATCCAGGGTTCCTGCCCGCCATCTGAGGAGCTGGAGGAACTCGACAACCTATGATAACCATCTTTGTAACCTATATGTAACTCCTTTTTTGTAACAAAGTTCAAATAAAGCAAATATATATGTGTACATACAAAAGAATGGGGGTGGTAGGAGAAGAAAATATTAGTGTTCAGTGAGAAACCACAAGGTCTCCTCTGAATACGTTTTATTTTCTTCTCCGAGGCTATGGGTCCCCACATTGGCACCAGAGGTGGTACCCTCACAAACTTTATATATATATATATATATATATATATATATATATATATATATATATATATATATATATATATATATATATATT
>WNGS01169476.1:17092-30942 GCA_020271785.1 Procambarus virginalis
AAAACGTGCTCCTTTAGTTCATTCCATTTTCCCACTATTACGCTAAAGAAACCTTAAACATCTCTTGAACCACTATGTGCCTCTGTAACCCTTTCCACCACCATCCACGGGATGGGTATGGGGTGCATAATAAAGAAAGAAATTGAATCTATGATTCATCTGTTCCTCAAGCTTTCACCCTGTCTCTGTGTTGTTGGTATACATTGTGAACATTCCTCTTTTTCACTCTGTCAATCCCCGTAAGTATTTTATACATCTTTATCAGGTCTCCCTTCTATCTGTCTAGTGTCGTCAGGTTCAGCTCTTCCCGTCTTCATACCTCATCTCTCGCAATTCTGGGACCAACCTCGTTGCAAACTTCAGAACATTTTCATGTTTCCACGATGGGGCGGCATACTCTAAAATTGGTCTCACGTAGGTGTTGTACAGAGATCTTCAGTAAATGCCTCCTTATTTATGTTTTGACTTTTGCTAGTGCAGAGTATGCTGCTGATGTTATCCTGTTTATATTAACCTCCGGAGTTAGGTTTGCTGATATTAGTCATTACAGGGAGGTAGTGTCTCTTCATTGTGTAACGTTCTTTTGGTTTTCTATCACTTGTTCTATTTACAATCGCCTTACACTTGCTGGTGTTGAAATCCAGAAGCCATTTCTCAGAGATCAATTCTGCCGCTTCTTGAAGTTATATTTGAGAATCTTACACCTTACACCTCACCTGCCTCAGCTCTGCTCATTAACTTTGCATCTGCAAACATCGACATATAGGGCTCTAGTAATCATCGACATATATAAACTCTAGTAGATAGCTCAGTAACATAAATAACAAACAGTATGGTTCCCAGCACCGAGCCTTGAAGAACTCTGCTATTTTACCCTATGCCAGTCTGACTTCTCGCCCCCCCCCCCCTCACTGTGACTGACTCTTGTCAGTTATTTCCTTACTCAGTGCTCTTCCACTTACTTCCGCCTGCTTCGCAAGCAGGCGGAAGTATCTCTTGTATCAATAGTATCATCTGTCTTGATAGTATCTCTTGTCTTGATAGTATCTCTTGTATCTCTTGTATCATGTATACAAGTATCTCTTGTATCTCTTGTCTCTTGTAGTATCTCTTGTGAGATACTGTGTCAAGGTGTGCGTGAGAGAGACACACACACGCCCCTTCAGTCTAAGAAACAGCGGCAGTACGTAACCAGAGTTAAATGGCCAAGATGATCGTTCGTTTAACATTTCGAAGATAACATACCTTCGGCTAACCTAACTAAGACTTGGCTAATTTGACTGAGGTTATTTTATATGACTTGGTTGAGGTTCTGTTGGTTAGCCCCGCCTGCCGTCTCTTGGATCATTTAGAAAGTGCTTGCTGGTATAGCCTCATCTATATTAGACTTTTTGGAAGAATAATAATTTTGGAGTTGAACCAAAATCTGCATTTTACTTGGCATTAATTTCGTTCAAGGCCTAGTTTAAATATCGAATAATTCTAGTCAAAATTAAATTTCAGTATGAATCTTGAATACATTAGGTACAAAATTGGGTAAATCTTGAGTGGCCAGACCTCCATTACCTCAGTAGTTACCTGCTGAAGCCTAGCGGCCACCCCCCCCCCCTCCTCACTCCACCTACCCCATCACTGTCACAACACAAACTCTTCAACACATACTTATTTAGTTTAAAAACGTCTTCGTATATTTGAGAAGAATGCCTGAGACGAGTTCCACCACAATAGAAACTAGAAGCTTCTTCCATTAATTTTGTTGAACTTTAAAAGTAAATAAAATATAAAGTCAAATACAAAATAAAAGATTTAGGTGCCAATCAAATTGGTATGTGAATATGGCCGCAAGTTCAGTTTCCGTTACGCAGTTTATATACATAACTAGCCTCTCTCTCCTCTGACGTAACAATAAATAATAGTAATTATAAATCATAGAATCATCTCTAAAATGAGAGTGTATAAACATTGAAAGAGTTGAAACAAATTAAGTACATGTTATTAACTGAATAAGCAAAATTGAAACTTAGGTGATTATGTTTTCATGTCGGTAGCCTTCAAGGACAGCTTTTGCAGATGCGGCAGGAATACCTAATCAGCACGACACGCTCCGCTAATCCCAGTAATGTCAGTAAAAAAAGAGAGCTTGAAGAATGCCAGCTACGCCGCACATCAAAGGCGGACTCTTATACTTGTGTCTATACCGAAAATCTGCAGTAACTGGGTACAATGGCGGGGCTGGCCATGACGACATGTGCGCGCTATGGCGTCGTGTTGGTAGGCAAGGCATTCTCCAGCATCCAGCTGATTTCTCACCAAGAATGTTGGATTTCAATGTGTCATGTTTGCAGTGGTATTCGGCTTCGAGGAAAACTTTACCATCGATTTCGACGAACAAATTTAAGACTCACAAAGATGAGTTTTAGAATTATACAATATTCATTAACTGAAAATCCATCCGAATATATATATATATATATATATATATATATATATATATATATATATATATATATATATATATATATGTACTCACCTAGTTGTGTTTGCGGGGGTTGAGCTCTGGCTCTTTGGTCCCGCCTCTCAACCGTCAATGAACAGGTGTACAGATTCCTGGAATCTGTACACCTGATTCCTGACGGATGTGTGTGTGTGTGTGTGTGTGTGTGTGTGTGTGTGTGTGTGTGTGTGTGTGTGTGGTGTGTGTGTGTGTGTGTGTGTGTGTGTTTGTGTGTGTGTAAATCACGAAAAATAAACGTGATTGAAAATATGGCAGTGTCAGACCACGGAGGAAATTGAAACAGGAATTTCCTTAAGTACTTTCGTATATTAATACATCTTCAGAAGGAGTGGTTTTACAGGTCGAGTACTGGGCATAAATAGGCAAGAGAGAATGGTGGAGTGAGGTGAGGTAGAATTTCGCAACATAAATACTCTGTAAGACATGACCAATTGTCTAATGCTTTGTTTGTTCATCTGTCAGAAAATGCTCACCAAATTGATTGGGAGATGGCTTCTTCAATACCGAATTGTAAAAGCACTTATAACAGAAACATAATTGAATCTGCTGTGATACAGATCACAAAAGAAAGTAATTTGAACATTAGCAGTGGTTATATAACTTAGATCCATTTTCAATAGATCATTTAAAGGGCGATTTGAGTAGGATCATTGGAACACATTTGTCTCACTAATTCATTGTTAATATTTACTATCTTATGCTATGATTATCCATGTGTGGGCCTGTGTGTGGTTATGAATGGGAGCTGCATCGGATGGGCCAATAGGCCCTCTGCAGTTTTTGTGCGGCTCATATTTATGTCCACTTATTGTACCTCACCTCACTCCATCATTATCTCTTGTCTATTTATGTCCAGTACTCGACCTGTAAAACCACTCCTTCTGAAGATGTATTAATATACGAAAGTACTTAAGGAAATTCCTGTTTCAATTTTCCTCCGTGGTCTGACACTGTCATATATATATATATATATATATATATATATATATATATATATATATATATATATATATATATATATATATATATGCGAACAAGCCTGAATGGTCCCCAGGACTATATGCGAATGAAAACTCACACCCCAGAAGTGACTCGAACCCATACTCCCAGGAGCAACGCAACTGGTATGTACAAGATGCCTTAAACCACTTGACCATCACGACCGGACAAAATGAGGTGATAGCCGAAGCTATTTGAACCACCTCACCGCCGGCACTCGGATGGTTATCTTGGGCATAGCATTTTACCAAATCACCTCTTTCTTTGGGGCACACGTGAGGAACACAAATGCGAACAAGCCTGAATGGTCCCCAGGACTATATGCGAATGAAAACTCACACCCCAGAAGTGACTCGAACCCATACTCCCAGGAGCAACGCAACTGGTATGTACAAGACGCCTTAAACCACTCGAGTCACTTCTGGGGTGTGAGTTTTCATTCGCATATAGTCCTGGGGACCATTCAGGCTTGTTCGCATTTGTGTTCCTCACGTGTGCCCCAAAGAATGAGGTGATTTGGTAAAATGCTATGCCCAAGATAACCATCCGAGTGCCGGCGGTGAGGTGGTTCAAATAGCTTCGGCTATCACCTCATTTTGTCCGGTCGTGGTGGTCAAGTGGTTTAAGGCGTCTTGTACATACCAGTTGCGTTGCTCCTGGGAGTATGGGTTCGAGTCACTTCTGGGGTGTGAGTTTTCATTCGCATATAGTCCTGGGGACCATTCAGGCTTGTTCGCATTTGTGTTCCTCACGTGTGCCCCAAAGAATGAGGTGATTTGGTAAAATGCTATGCCCAAGATAACCATCCGAGTGCCGGCGGTGAGGTGGTTCAAATAGCTTCGGCTATCACCTCATTTTGTCCGGTCGTGATGGTCAAGTGGTTTAAGGCGTCTTGTACATACCAGTTGCGTTGCTCCATTAAGGAACATTTAATCTCTTCCCACAACCAGATCATCACCAGAGAAGTCTTAACAAACAACACAGAAATCATCGATAGATACAGCGATAGCAGGCGGCTCGACGTCTGCGAGGCACTACACATCAAAAAGTCAACACCAGCAATCAACAGTCAATTAATGCACAACTATATTCTACCCACTTAAGGCTCCGTACCAATATAGAAGCATCAAGAGGAAGTATGGGCCAATAGGCCCTTTGCAGTTACTTCCATTCTTATGCTCTCATTATCCAATTAATTCTCATTGTTCCGTGTTCTATCTTGTGTTTGTCAAAAGTTTGTTCACTCATCCAAAACTGTTGCAATATATCACCTCACCCAAGTGCGAGTATATAAGTCGGATAAGCTGTTTAGTGTTAGCATAAGTAAAACTCTGTTAAGTGTTTTCAGATTACAGTTGTGTGTGTAAACTAAAGTCTTTGAAAATATAATAAGTAATTACGAAACGCGTTCAAGCGTCGCGTCAGACTAGAAATAGAAATGAATTTTGGAGAATTGATTTTTCAATTACCATCGACAATTAAAAGAAACATAAGAAATAGTGAGAAAATTCGTGTTAGAATTATTAATCTTACTTTTCGGTCGTATTTAACAACATATGTTTACAAGAAAGACTGCTACCAATATATATATTATATATAATATTATATATATATATATATTATATATATATATATATATATATATATATATATATATATATGTCGTACCTAGTAGCCAGAACGCACTTCTCAGCCTACTATGCAAGGCCCGATTTGCCTAATAAGCCAAGTTTTCATGAATTAATAATTTTTCGCCTACCTAACCTACCTAACCTAACCTAACCTAACCTTTTCGGCTACCTAACCAAACCTAACCTATAAAGATAGGATAGGTTAGGTTAGGTAGGGTTGGTTAGGTTCGGTCATATATCTACGTTAATTTAACTCCAATAAAATTTTTTTACCTCATACATAATGAAATGGGTAGCTTTATCATTTCATAAGAAAAAAAATTGTGAAAATATATTAATTCATGAAAACTTGGCTTATTAGGCAAATCGGGCCTTGCATAGTAGGCTGAGAAGTGTGTTCTGGCTACTAGGTACGACCTATATAATATATATATATATATATATATATATATATATATATTATATATATATCTATATATATATATATATATATATATATATATATATATATATTATATATATATATATATCTGTATAACAGCGTAAACCAAGACAATGGTCCATGAGTGGAGACAAGGGCAGACATCAGCGAAGACCTGAGTCTCAGTATTGTAGCAGAAGACAATGGTCGCCGCCCTGGGGGCAACACCACCCACATTACTCACTAACCACACCACCACAAAAGACCCGTCAAGCTCTGCGCTGCTTGTTCCACCCTTCCTCCCCCTGGCTACTGAGTCTTCCTTTGTATGTGTCTAATCAAGAGCCTTGTTTTTGGCGGGAGACATGCAGTCACTGCGTACGTAAGACAGCCATCTGCATAAACAAAGGGACAAAACTTGCAGCCTTACGGTCAGTGGTGGAACTCCTGCATACACACACACACGGTTGTTGTCCAACTGGCTACACAACACCTTTGTTGTCCTGCATTATCTCGGGAGACAGAGGACACACGAACATAAAGCATTCTTCGCGTTTATCTTGTTGGGCGCACCTGCGTCGCGTCGCTGGTCTTCTCGCCCTCCCTAGAGTTTTTCTCTGTGCCCTCTCAGAGATTTCCTCGGTGCCCTTGAGGTTATCTTGAGATGATTTCGGGTTTTTTTTTTAGTGTCCCCGCGGCCCGGTCCTCGACCAGGCCTCCACNTTTCTAGAATAGGTAGTCGCTCTAGGGACTCTAGAAACTGAAGCTTTCAAATTTACATATACTTGTGGGTGTCATATGAAAGCTTATGTTAAATGCTGGCAGTTAAAACTAATGAGAGGTCTGTGATTGCTCTGTAGAGAGAATTACAGCAAAATTTGCCTGTTCTGTGAAACAGAGAGGGTAGTATAACAAAAACCGTTAGAGGTGGAGGGGGGACAGTGGGGCGAACGCTGCCTCCCCCCCACCAAGGGAGACATTGAGACGTTGTGTTAGGCCTCACCCTCCTTGTGACGTCACGCCACGCCACAGGCGAGGGGCCCGTGTGATTGGTCTAAGCACCCCTACTCCTATGCCGAGTTTTGGCGCGAAAAGCTGTCATTGGAAGCGGCATCAGGACCAGTGCCGGCTTCCTGCTGATTGGTCAAGACAAGGTAGGGGGAGAAATATGGGCATGTGAGCCTCTCTAGCCGCCAAGAGAGTTTAGTTTGAATTGGGCAGCCAGGGTGTGAAGAAGTGTCTAGGTGCGGGGTGGCGGGCCTGCCACCCCCACCACCGTTATCGCTCCTGTCGTTCTGTTTACTCATATTGCATGGCACTCCAGCCACCCTGGGTGTGTCGAAGCCCAAATTTGCGAGAAACTGGGACTTGGACTTTGAATTCCGCCCGACGTCGTCCATGTGGTAGGTGACGCCGGCCAGTGTCACCCTGTCACCCCAGTGTAAGAGCGAGTCATGCTCTGGTATGATGGGGTTGTTAGTGATCCCCCATCCTCATGTGTGTATAACCCAGGCGCCACGTGGCCAACCCCTGGCCACCCGTGCGGCCCGGCCCAGCCCGGCCCGGCCCGGCCCGGCCCGGCCCGGCCCGGCCGGCCCGGCCACCTTACCCCGCGCGCGCGAGTAGCCCGGGTGGGGTGGGGTGCTGTGACGTCACGCGCCACCCGTGGCCACCCTCCTGTAGGCCACGCAGTGGCCACATGTTGGCCACCACCTTTGGCCACCCCTTTGGCCACATTCCCAGGACAGCCTAAGGCCACATCTTGTCGACGCACGAGGAGCAAGCTAAGTGTTGACAGCCAGGTGGTAAGGACCTGGGAAATGAGGAAATGTGTGGACGGAAACGTGAGTACTTTATCAGTGTATAAATGGTCTCAGTTAAAAGAGAATAGAGAAAAGTTGTGTGGGCCCCTAGCCCGGCCAGGCTAGGGAGGCAGCTGAGACGCCCGTATGTGGCATGCCCAGGTGACTGTGGGGCAGTACCTGGAGAGGGAAATTGTCACAGTAAATCATGTAGTGATATAATTGTATCTGTAGAGATGTTGTGTGTAGACTGACTAGAGTTTGGGACCAGTCAGTGTAGAGAAATCATCATATAAATGATCCAGTCTGGCGATTCTGTATAATCGTCCAGCCTTGGTTAGTGCCATGGTACCTCATTATGTAATTAGGCCAGGTTAGAGTTAATTAAGCAGGCCCGTGGGGCAGGGTTATTAGTGGATATCCTGAGGTCTGTATATGTCCTGGTGATTAATTTACATTGTTTATGTAAGGCATTTCCATGTGTTTCATTTGCATGATTGTTGTACTGTGTTGTGTGGTGAGTCAGTAGATGTGATCGCTGACTGATTGCCTAATGATGTCATTAGCATGGGGGGCATGCTGACGGTATCATTATGTGCAGGTTTGTGCAGTGTTATCAGGTATACGTTATTACTGTCCTAGGAATTGTGTTGAGGATTTAAGGGACCCTTTGAGTATTCAGGGAAATTCTCAGTCACTTAATGGGAGCGAGCAATTTGTTAATTTGCCTAATTATGGGAGAATTAGTGCCAGCTGTCCGCGTAGAGCGACGGTGTCTTATATTAACGTATATTGTCTTGCTGAAGCCACCGGGATCGGGCGATCTTTTGCAACGTTTGCAAGATTAGAGGGACAGTAAGATTGGTATACCTTGAGTGTTGCAAAACCGTGTGTTATTACTGTGTGGGCATAGTAATTAACGAGTTGCAGTAGTCGCAACTGTATGTGGGCAGTGCTATTTTATGTTTTGCATGCCATTATATGTGTGACCTGTGTAACCTTAGGGTTACTTTGTTTCTTTGAGTTGTGTGGAGTACTTAAGGATTCAGTGAGTTAATTAGGGGTAATTAACTGGATAAGGGGGTGCACACTTGAAGTTGTTGAATGAGTGAGTGCTGTTATGGGAGAACAGTGTTGAACTTGAGCTTGTGGGAATACGTGTCCGGTGCAATTAATTGTCCGTGTGACAATTAATTGACCACTCTAGCTAATTATGTAATTAGCATTCTCATCATGAATTCACGTAGTGGGAGAGGATCTGTCAGAGTCTGTCAGTGATAGTGCTAACGTCAGTTGCTCGAGACTAACTGCCTTTCAGGGTTGGGGCAATTAGTGGCTCATGATAATTAGTGGAGTAATTAACGTCTGGAGTCTTGAGGACTCAGATGACTCGGTAAAGCGAGGTCATGGGGTTAGCATAATACGTTATATTAATCATATTCTGTCTGGTGACAGTGGATTAAGTTGCACTCATTGTTAATTAGGGTAATTAACTCCTCTTCCGTGAATTCACAGTGTTTGATGAGACCTGCTTAGGCAGTGCGGAGTGAGACGTATTTATGTATGATTAATTATCGGTCCTGGTGACAGTTAATTAATTGCTCAAGGCTAATTAGGGTAATTAGCACTCATTAGTAAGTAAACGTAATTAGTGATACACAGACTGTTGAGAAGCCACCCACTTGGGGTAGGCTTAGTTAACGTAACTCAATGGGATGTAATTAGTGGTCCGTTTGACCTTAATTAAGAATTACTCACTGAATACTTGCAAGGAGTCAAGTGTGATGTAATTTAAGAGTTTGAGTTATTGTGACAAGAGGACTTGTGTTAACGTAGAGTACTATCATGTTGTGTCTAGCGTGAGACACTTGTTGTGATTAAAGTAGTACTTGTTGCTGACTGCTGTGATCAGTCAATTTCCATCATTATTCACATAATCAATGTTGCAATTGATTAAGGCAATTTCTTTTGGTTATCGTCTAGTGACGAGGGTAAAGTAACTTAGGGATGAGTGGAGCTGTGTCCCAGAATCCCACCTTGCCTGACTGTGTTCACTTTAGTTGTGATAGGGGGAGTCACTGTTAGACTACCCACCTGATTACGGGGGTCGCTCCTGTTGGACTGGAGGACCTTAAGCTTGTGATTAGAGTAGTTGCCACTAGGAAGTCGTGTCACTATTGATTGCTTGCTTGTGTCATCAGTGGACGAATTGTTCAGTTAGTTCATGTTGTCAGCCCGAAGTGTCAGCAGGATGGAGCCTGCTGTCATTTCTCGAGGGGCTGTTGAATAGCTGTGTTGCAAATGCCACTGGTTGGACTGTAACGTAATTAAATCACACGCTGTGGTGTAACTTAGTCTGTGATATTTTTCTTTGAGTTTGCATTATTGCGTCATCAGTGGGCACACCTGTGTTCAGGTTAGTTCAGTATGCAGCCACACAGCAAGGGTTGCTATTTAGCTGTTGGTTATGGTGCCACTGGATGGACATTAACGTAAAGATTAATTTGAGGAAGGGTGCTGGAGTTGCCAGTGAACCCATTAGTTATTGATGTCATTGAAAGGCTACTGATTTGATTGCATTGCAACCGCTATTGCAGGTGTAGACTGCACTGAGGCGTAGAACAGTTAGGAGGTTACTGGAGACGTGTTCCAGAACTCACTGTGTCATTTGTTGTAATTGTGATTATAGATCTGTTAGTTCTTGCTTGCGTGTTGATTCCTCTGTGGGCACGCTTTGTTCGAGTAACGTCATTGACATTCTTTTGTTTAATGTAGTAGTCTAGTCTCTTGTTATAATAAATTGTTATTTGTTAACAGTCTTTGATGTCAACCTTCAACTATTCTGTACCACTCCCAAGGCATCCTGCTTCCTTCCTTGTTGTTCGAGGCACTCTACTCATCAGGGTTCGAGGTGCTCTATAGGCTTTCTTAGTGTTCGGGCGCCTTATGTCTCATTTGATTTCCAGACATCCTTTCGCCTCACTGGAGTTCCAGCGAATTTTTCCGCAAAGGCAATTTTGCAAGTATTGCTGGATGGACTTGTAGACAGAATTAATTTCCTCCAGGCTGACTTGATCCGGATTAAGTGGACTCGAAAGGAAACACTTTTAGGGTAAGTAACTGGCCGCTGACTCCTTGATTTTGTTACGTCATATAACCAGCTTGATGGATAGAGGAACCGGAGACTCTGTATCCTCTCTTCTTACAGGGGACCAGACTCTCTTTCTCTTCACGTGACCAGGTTCTCCATGCACGTGATCAGATTCTATTTCTCTGCACGTGACCAGGTTCTCCGTGCACGTGACCAGACTCTCTTTCTCTGCACGTGACCAGGTTCTTCATGCACGTGACCAGACTCTCTTTCTCTGCACGTGACCAAGTTCTATATGCACGTGATCTGACTTTACCATCATGTGGCGTGGCTCTCTCATCACGTAGTTTAGAGCTGAAATCATGTGACTCTCAAATTATTTCCAAGATACAAAACCCTACATATGTCAACTTTCAAATTGCATCGGCTAATCTTTAGTCTATTTTTTTAGCATTTACTCATTCTCTACCAATTTTAACCTTTCGTCTCAATTTATTTCTAGCTCAACATATGCAAAATTGGTAATGGTGTTTATCCCTATGTCTAAGTTCATATATTCTGTATTCATCTAAAGTTTGAGAGCGGAAGCCTGAGGCCCTCCACTACCAACTGGTCCCCACTCAAACATGACTCCATGATGCTCTTCTACTTCCTATGAAATAACAAAGGAATTACCTCACGATCAAGTCGATGGGATTAGTATGTTGTTTCTACTAACATGAACCCTTTGAGAGAAGGATTACATCTCTGATAATAAACTCTTGAGGGAAGGATTACTTCTCTGATGATTCCACTAGCAGCACTCTGCGTGGTATCTAGTAAACACTCAAGATTGTCTTATTATTTCCTAGCTCTTTGTTTAGAATTCAAAAGGTCTCTCATAGGGAAGCGTACTCAAAGAGACGCTTATTCCTAGGGCGGCTCAGCGTCCCATGTACGTTATACGCTCATCCCTTGAGCGTCCCATATGCGTTATGCGCTTTCTATGCGCATAGATAGAGACTGAGAGACACGCATAGATATAGAGACTGAGAGACTCGCATAGATACAGAGACTGAGAGACACGCATAGATACAGAGACTGAGAGACTCACATAGATACAGAGACTGAGAGACACGCATAGGTACAGAGACTGAGAGACACGCATAGATACAGAGACTGAGAGACTCGCATAGATAGAGACTGAGAGACACGCATAGATACAGAGACAGAGAGACACGCATAGATACATAAAAAAACTCATAGAGATACTGATAGAAAGAGAATAATGGAGAGACACAGAGAGCCAGATAAAGAATACACTGACATGCGTCGCGATGTTCCCATTTATTATCGTTAATTTCTTAATTGTCTTAGGTTAGGTTTTTGTGGTAGGACGCTGGTGGACGCCAGCACCAGGCTGAGCTCCTGGGCCCCGCCTCGCCCCGCTCGACCACTTAAGACGAACATCCCATCGAGGATGGATGTATAATGCCTTAAGTTGTTTGATCCCTGTCAGCTAAGAAGTCATACAAGAAAATACACTTTTACTGACAATGTTTCAAAATCAAAGAACTCTACTTCAAAGACTTTCCAAGTATTCTTCTAATGAGTCCTGAGTGTTTCTTAATTTATAATATTATATATTTATTCTTGTCTAATGAGACGCTTTTTAGGTTCTTTTTTTCAAATTTAGTCTTCTATTCTCTTTGATTTAGGAGGAAGCTCTGTGTGTGATATAAAGTGCAAAATGTGTGTTTGGCTTTCGTGATGCTGTTATGTAATGCTGTTTTCTAAAGACAATAACGTGGATTATCAACTAAACGTACTAGTGTCACTGAAAAGCATTCATGGTAAGGCGCTTGAAAGATTAATCAGAAGGAAAATAAGAAAGAACATTTAGACAGTTTGGACAGTTTGGACTTGGACTTGGACTGAACATTGGACGTTTGGACAAAATCGTTTGGATTTAGACTGTTGTCATTCCGCAACATATTAATACAGATATTAAAGATATTAAAGCAGTTGCGAGACGAAGATTCATATTGATGAGTGAACACACACAGTGGATCTTGACACTCAGATTAGACAGTCAATAGATAGTCCTCAAATGAGGACTATCTATAGGACCTAAATGAGTCCTCCTTCCGTATGGAGAGGGAGGACTCATTAGCACCCCCCCCTCTGTCAGAAGACCTTTGGTGAGTTATGAGAGTAAAGTGCAGTAGTTGAGCAGTGCAGTAATGTCAGAGATACAGTTCGTTGTGTAGTATCTCAGATTTCTATCAGTGACTCAACTTATGTCTATATATTTTGAGAGACAAATAGTCAGTAACTAAAGTTGTATATAGGCAGGGAAGTAGTCTTGATGACTTAGCCAGTAACATCGCTGAAACAAACGATTGTCTGAAACACAATCGACTTGAGAATGGTCCAGGACGGACCGAAACGTCGTCGTCCCTTCACCTTCTAGTGTGTGGTCTGGTCAACTTACTTTAGCCACGTTATTGTGACTCATCGCCTGAACGCTGAAACATTGAGTTAAGAGAATATAGTAAATCATAGGAAAACAAATGTCTGCTCTTTATGTGTTATATACATTGCCCTTATTACAATGTATTTTAATGCATGAAAATGATCGACTCACAGAAAAGTTTGATTCAGATGCTATCAGTATTGTAGATTATAACGAGTTACAATCATTTAAGGACAAACTATTAATTATATACAATAATTGGTGGGGGGACAGCTTTCCCCGGTTCCTCCCCCCCCCCTCGTATCCTCAGGTGTATCCCCAGTGCCTTCACTTCAAATGGGTAAAACATCTCTCCTTTATCCTATCCTCAGAATCATCATGACCCACCTCCCTTCCTCCCTCGTATCCCAAGTGTTAACGATATACCTTCACTCCTATTTCTAGAGGAACCAGACTCTGTGCCTATTATTACCTGACTGGATGAGCCTGTCATCATGAGTAGGGAATTCGTGCGTCTCTCCCCGTTTTTAATGAACGGGCAAATGAAAGGCTAAATAGTTAACCGAAATGTGTAAAGTATAAGAAATCTGGGACTGTACCATCATTTCCCCCGCCATACATGTCTTCCTACTTGTTACATGAGAGTGAGGAGGGGGTGATTGAAGTGAGAATAGGAAGAAGTCAAGAGCAGAATGCAACAAGATACTATATCACAATATATATAATGTTTTGATTTCAATGATCTTACATAGAACATAGATTCATTCATATCCACGTTTGTAAATAACTAACACAAATTTATTAAGGAAAGATAACAGAGAGGAAAGATCATGTGAGCAAGTAAGAGAATCTCATAAACGGCGTCTGAAATTTAACCCTGAAAAGTGCAATGTTATGAAAATAGAAGGATAACAAGAATATCTCAGGAATAACGTA
>WNGS01169477.1:4300-21328 GCA_020271785.1 Procambarus virginalis
TTTTACCTCCTCTAGTGGCGTCCAGCCGCCGCACATAGAAAACGGATGGTACCATTTTCTGTGAACATGACATCCCTCCTTTTCTTTAAAAAGAATGAATACAGGATGTCTACCATGCTTGTAGCACAAAGCAAAGTTATTGACACAAAGTAAGTTATTAACATATCAAGAGATATTGCATACATTTAACATTAATTAAACACACAAAGAATTTAAACAATCTTTACCACAAAGGATTTCAATGTTAAAAATACATATGCAATGTTAAACAAACATGAAAGAAACTGTAATACAAAGTTACAAAATATTGAATGAGAGATCTGCATTATTCAAACAATATTAAATTTAGTTAGCATAACAAGTAAATACTTTGCATTACATAGGAACACAATTAATCATCATATCGTGTAGGGCGTTTAACATGACGTTTTGGACGAGAGTCCTTAAATACAAAAATATCCCTCGATGAATTGTTTATCGAGTTATAACTCATTTTTTCTTTTTTTGCACGACTTTGCACTTCATCATTTTCTACACTAGTTGGAATCACTTTGAAATAAGCCATATTACGTGTTATACTATGATCTCTATTACTCGCTGTTACCATAGTTCCTTTTACACTAATCACTTTATATGGTTTTGTATCATACGGCATATCTAGCTTTCCCTCTTTTTTCTTTTTAACGAGAACAGTATCTCCAACCTTTATGAATTGTTCCTTTGCACGTTGATCATGAGCAATTTTCATTTTGCCCTTGGCTAGTGCATCCTTCTGAGCGAGACGTTTATCCGTTACCTTGGCTGGCATGACAGGTAGTGCGATTCTCATAGGACGTCCAAATAAAAGTTCGCCAGGCGACTTGCCCAGTGTTCCATGCGGTGTTGCACGGTAGTTCCTGAGAAAAGCATACATAGCTTGTTTCCAGGATCGTCCTTCGGCATGAGCACAGCGTACAGCTTTCATGAGAGGTTGCATGAATCTCTCTACTTCTCCATTTGCTTGAGGATGTAGTGGCATCACACGGCGGTGTTTGAATCCAATATGCTCAGCAAAGTTGACAAAGTCTTGTCCATTAAATGGCGGTCCATTGTCCGTCTTGACAACTTCAGGAATGCCAAAGTTTGAAAAGATCTTGTCGAGTTCGGGATGACAGCCTTTGCAGATGTGGAAGTGATGATTTCTACTTCTGGATAACGTGAGTGATCATCAATGACTACCATCAAGTACTCTCCAGTTGGTAGCGGTCCACAGAAGTCCATCGATACTTCCATCCATGGTGCAGCAGGTAGTGGTGAAGGTTGTAGAGGTGTTGGTCTTGAAGTATCCACTGCAGCTTGGCAAGGGACACAGGCATCATGCATGTCCTTAGCTTGACGATCAATGCCAGGAAACCACACCTTTTCTCGTAGCAGCTGTTTGGTCCTTACAAGACCTTGGTGTCCTTGATGTGCAAGCTTCAGAGCACGTTGCTGGAGAACAGCTGGAATGACGATACGAGTACCTCGCAGCACGGTGTCGCGTTGTTGCGTAACACTTAATTCTGTCTGGATGCGTTCAAGTGCTTTGAATGCATCTTGGTCAACTCCTGAGGGTGGGATGCGTGGAAACTTTTTCTTAGTCAATGCATCCACTGTTGCTTGCAGAGTTGGGTCCTCTAGGGTTGCAGTACGGATTTCATCAAGAGTGAGAGCCTTAGGGACTGCATCACAGGTTACAGAGTGTACATATTCCTCGGCAACTTGCTGATGCTTGGTGATGGTGAAACTGTTGGCAGGATGTCGACTGATGTAATCAGCGGGATTGCCTGCACCTGGCTTGTATTTCACCGTAAAGTTGTATGGTTGCAGACGAAGAGCCCATCTCTCAATGCGAGCTGGTGGTTTGGACTTTGGATTATTGAAGATGGTCTCCAACGGTTTGTGGTCAGTGACTATCGTGGTAAAGGGTGCACCAAGCAGATACACATTGAAGTGTTCACAGCCCCATACAAGAGCAAGAGCTTCCTTCTCTGTCTGACTGTATCGTTGCTCAACATCTGTGAGAGAACGGCTGGCGTAGGCAATTACTACTCTTGAATCTGGTTGACCAGGTTTGTGTTGGGCTAACACAGCACCTAAACCAACAGGACTAGCATCCACCGTTAACTCAGTGTCCATTGATGGATCAAAGTATGCAGCAGTCGCATTTTCTACTAGTGCATCTTTCACAGCATCAAATGCATTTTGCTCGACATCGCTCCAGTACCATGATGCATTTTTCTTCAGGAGCTCACGTAGAGGCTTCGTAATGGTAGCAAAATCTGGAATGAAGCGAGAACAGTAGTTTGCCATTCCCAGAAAACTATGTACTTCAGTGGATGTTGAAGGAGGTGCAGCATTCTTGATATCTGCAACTTTCTTAGGATCTGGAGACAGACCTTTGTCACTAAGTACATGTCCAAAGAATTCAATTTTATGTTGATTGAACTCACACTTTGCTCGGCTTAGCGTCAAATTCTTTTCTCGTAAGCGTTGCAATGTTGCACGAAGAGCTTTGTCGTGTTCAGCTTGGGTACGGCCATAAACAATGATGTCATCAGACATGTTGTCAGCATTAGGTATATCTTGCAATACCTGGCTGATGATGTGCTGGAATACTTCAGCAGCACTGTTAATACCAAACTCAGGCGCTTGTACCTATACAGACCTCGATGTGTCGTAAACGTTGTGATGAATCGACTCTCATCATCAAGTTCAAGCTGATGATAGCCCTTGTTTAAATCTAACTTGCTGAATACAGTTGCACCATTCAAGCGGTATATCATATCATCTACAGTGGGTGTAGGATGGCGTTCACGCATTATTGCCTTGTTGGGAACACGCATGTCTACACAAATGCGTATCTCATCTGGATTCTTCGGCTTTGGTGGAGTGACAATTGGGCTTACCCATGGTGTTGGGCCTGTTACCGGTTCAATGATATCTAGTTCTATCAGCCTATCCAGTTCGGCATCGACTTTCTTGCGAGTATGGAATGGTTGTCGGCGATGTGGTTGGGCAACTGGAATTACATCTGGGTTGATATGCAGATGTACCTTGCTATCAGTATAACAACCTATGGATTTAAACCGATCAGAAAATTCAGCAACAATAGCATCAACATTGTTTGCAGATTCCACTGCTACAGCATTAGAAAGCTGAAGTAGCCCCAATTTGGTTGAAGTCTTGTAACTGAGTAAAGACTCCTTTGCATTCCTAACAACATGGAATGTAGTAATGAGCATTGCATTCTTTGACTTAATCTCTGCAGTGAAAGTTCCAATCACTGGTAAGGCTACCTTTGAAGCATAGGCAGTGGCTTTGCCATTATAGTTTTCAAGCTTTGGGAACTGTTTTTTAAATTTTCATAGTGGCACTCAGCAATGGTGTCAATGTTTGATCCAGTGTCAATGAGAATTTTGAGACAAATGCCAGCAATGTATACTATAGTCTCTGGGTTGTTTGGAAGATCATTCCATTTTGTGATTGATTGTACTCCATAAATATAATCACATTCACTGTCATCTGAGACTGGTTGTAATGAAATGTTGTCTTGTATATTATTAACATTCTTGATTTGAGGTGCAATATTGTGTTTGCCACCTCGACTCCTATGACTTGATCCTCGTACATTGCTTTTATTTATTGATTGTGGTTTCTTTAGTGCGGAACGACACATAGCACCAAAATGATTTAGTTTTCTACACTCATAGCACTTCTTACCTTGTGCAGGACAAACATTATCTTGGTGTGGGTAGTCTCCTCCACAATTGTAACATTTATTGTTGACAACCTCTGATGTGAGTCGTTGTGACTGCTTGAGTCTTGTTCCATGACTCCAGTTGTGATGTGGTTCTCGGCTCAATTTAATGTTAGGTTTGGCATGATATCTTCTATGATCATGGTGTACTCCCTGAACCTTACATACTTCATGACTGTTAGTAACAGTGGCAGAACCGTTGTTGGCACTGCACTCCATGGCACGAGCATCACGTGCAGCATCTTCCATTCGACGAGCCATATCCAGTATCTTGTTAAGAGAACTTTCATCATCAACAAGTTCTAGAGCTCTTCGACGAAGACGTGTAGATGTGCATGTTTCAATTATTTGCTGTTTGATTTCTTTGTCAACATCAGCAAACTCACAGTGGGCTGCTAAACCCTGCAGACGTGTATGGTATTGATCAACAGTTTCATTAGAGAGTTGTTTTGCTCTCCTGAAATGCATAATTTCCATAGCAGTATTTTGCCTTGGTTTGAAATGCTCAGTTAATTTGGCCTTGGCAGTGTCATAATCTTTGGCACCACCAGTATCTTTCAGTGTATCAAAGATGTCACAAACTCTATCACCTGCATAATGAAGCAGAAAGGCACGCTTTCTTTCAGCACTTTTGATGTCAGAAACTATCAACAAATTTTCAAACCTTTTAAGCCATTTGACCCACCTCTGTGACAGGTTTGTCTGGTCACAGTCAGGATCAAATGCAGGAAACTGAGGTATATTTGCCATTTTTACTGAATAAATTTAAACTTATCACTTAAAATGTTCCTCAGAATATATAACACTTACTGCACTGTATATGTTATTAAGAATTCACTGTAATTACTTTAATTTTGCAAAGCACACAAGCATTTTAATGCAAAAGTTCACAACAGTGCACAACACAGCAGCAACTGACTTCTTACCTAGCCCTTGTGTACATGTGTTGTTCCTACTCACAGCAACACAGCAGTTGTTAGCAGTTGGTACAGCAGTTGTTCAGCAGCAGTGAAGAATTTTGTAGCACGAAGCGTCGTTTCGTAACCAAAACATCGGGTTTTGTACACTGCATCAAAGCGTCGTTTCGTACACAGCGTCGGCAGATTCCTCTCTCACAGCAACAATCAGCACAGCTTGGGTAGCACACAGCATTGGCCAGCACACAGCAACGGCCAGCACACAGCAACGATCAGCACACAGCAACAGTCAGCACACAGCATGGGGTTGCATACAGCATCGGGTATGGTGCTCACAGACAGCTTCTCCTTCCTCCTCTGGGCGAGACAGCATGCTCCTTCCTTGTGTTTTGTTGAACAAAATACCTGCGTTCCCAGTTCATCCTCGTCGCCAGTGTGGTGTCTGTGTATAGCTGAGATAGTCTTGGTAGTAAGGTTGATGTAAAGTCATTCCTGGTTACTGACTTTAATACTTATAAACGATTACATGACTATGGCTCCCAAGCTTGGCAGGCGTCCTGTGCGCTCTTGTTTACCTCCTCTAGTGGCGTCCAGCCGCCGCACATAGAAAACGGATGGTACCATTTTCTGTGAACATGACAACACTGTCGATTGGGTGCCAGGAGTGTCGTCTCATTAACTCATTGGATAATTGGAGGCGGTATGATAGTACTTAATTGGGAATTACTCACAGAATGGTTGATGTATCAAGTGTGGTGTAATTAAGGGCCTTTGATTTATTGTGTCATTTGAGTGTCGTGGAGATACGATTGTATTAACGTAAATTAATAGTTGCTGACTGCTGTGGACAGTCAATTAACGTAGTGTTTTAAATTCAATTAGTGTACTTTACTATTCTTGTTTGTGTCTTGAGAGACAAGTGTAACATAAGAATTTGACGGGGGGTTGTCAGTGTTGGATTACCTACCTAGTTACTTTTGGATTTCGCAGGGAGGGCTGCGAGAGTCAACAAGATTGTGATTATAGTATTTATCTCACCGGAAGGGCCTTGAGGAATATTGGTTGCAGCTTGTATCACCAGTGGGCACAACTCTGTTCAGTTAGTGTCATTAGTCAGCCAGCGAGGACGGATACAAGTCCGTGTTCCATTAGGCTGTTGTATTAGCTGTTGCTATCGTGCCACTGGAAGACAGTAAAGTAACGTAAACTCGTTGTTGTAGTAGTTCTAGTTTTGTTGAATCAATTGTTGTTGTTCATAAGAAACGGTTTTTCGTTCTATCACGCAATAATATTGTCCCACTTAACATATTGTGCAATGCCATACTCACTTATGAAGCTTCATGTAAGTCTGCCCTTGAGCTTGAGTTCGATTCATAGCACTACACTTCTTATAAATTACGAGGTGAGAGGACTCGGCGGCTACCCGTATTGGGTGTTTTATCACTAGAAAGAGCCAGCGACCCAGTGGACAGGATTTCACCCTAGTGGTGGAAGGAAGCCTTGCGGTTTACTCCCGCTTTCCTACGGTCTCAGGCTTAAAGTAAAATCTGCAAGTAAGCAGTCCTTTCTTTTTGAGGTCTGCCTCCCAAGGGAGGTAGTTACACTAACGTAACATCCATACGAATTAAAAATCTCACAGTGTACCCATTTATTTTCCAAGAAGAAATATTACATTCTTCTTCCTGGTATCGCCTGATTCTGCCACATTCATGCAGACAATTTAAACAGCCAAATGGACTCTGCACATTTCAACCACTATTAACCATCTAACGATTCTTCAGCAACTTTCAGTGTCTTTGTGGATTACATAAGCATAGAAAAACTTGCGTAATCCATCTGGTTGTTAATAGTTTAGTGGATAAAGTTTTCCCGCTTGTGGGATCGGTGGTTCGAGTCTCCTAGTGTTCCGGTGAATGAAAACTATCAGTCATTAGTTTCTGGGGGGGGGGGGTAAATATGACTGTAAACTAGTTCACATTTAGGGGCCATTCTCAATCCCATTATAAAAATCCTTCTTGCCTGAATAATGTTAGTAAATAGTTATAAATAAATCTACAGCTTTACCTTAAAGCTTAACGTGATCTTTCCCAGCAGGGAGACAGTCTTTTTACTTCCTACTGGTATATTTAAGTTATCACATTTATTCTTAAGATCACAGTAAAAGTATCGATCGGTATGCTATCATATATATTTTGTTAAATAATAAAATTTTTGTTTGTAGTCTTAGTCTATCTTCTCATAGTTATTCTTCTTTATGTTTATATTTTTGTAATTTTATTCTGGGAAATCCTGTTATTTCTCATCTTTATATTTTTGTAATTTTATACTGGGAATTCCTGTAAAGTTCATAACCATAAATTATCTACTTAAGGTGTTAATAATATATTTTTATATGCAGGCGAGAGGGTTAAGCTGAAAGCTCGAATAACTTCTAGATGATTTCTCCTCCAGCGGTTTTTAATTAAATGAACACTAAAGTTGCATGTATACTATTTGGGAATCACTGACATCAGAATAAATTAAAGTTTCAGCTTATCTGCATATCCACGGTTGTGGGTGTAAAAACATGTGTGGGTGTATGTGTGTGCATGACAATGTAAAAGTTTGAGTAAGTGTGAATATCAGGTCCATACTAGCTAACTCTGATTCTTGTACTCGACTAGTTGGCTTACCGGGGGATGAGCCTGATCTCTTTCTCCCACCTTTTAACCATCAGTCAACTAGTGTACAGTTTGGTGAGCCTATTGAACTTAATCATATCTAAATTTGAAACTGTTTATGGAGTCATTCCATCACCACATCACTATCCGATACATTCCATTTGTTAGCTATTCATACACTGAAAAAATTCTTTCTAACACCTCTGTGGCTCATTTGGGTAATACGTTTCCACATATACTCGTTCGAGAACAACCCGTGCAAAATAGTTGGTTTTTATCTTCCCCTGTCAATTCCTCTGAGAATTTTGTAGGTGGTAATCATGTCTCCACTAATTCTTCTGTCTTCTAGTGACGTCAGGTTTAATACAAACAGTATTTTTTCGTAGCTCATATCTTTCAGCTCGGGTACTAGTCAGGTGGCATATCTCTGAACTTTCTATAATTTCGACTCGTATTTGACTAGATATGGACTCCAAGCTGGAGCTGCATACTTTAGGATTGGTCTGACATATGTAGTATATAAGGTCCTGAATGATTCTTTACACAAGTTTCTAAAGACAGGTATGTTGGCTAGCCTAGCATATGCCGATGATAATATCCTTCTGATGTGGGCTTGAGGAAACAGGAAAGTCCTGATGATCTTTCCCTCAGATCATTCTCTCTCCTGATTCTTGAAAGACATCATCTCCCAAATCGCACATTGTATTTGATCTTCTGCTTCTTACACCTATTTCATTACTTTTACACTTGCTTGAGTTGCTCTGTTAGTCATTTGTTGAATCATTCCTTCAGTTTGTCCAAGTCTCTGGCTGTCATGTAGACTCTGGTTGTCCTCATGTTTTAATCCTCTTCATTGTTTTTGCATCATTAGCAATATTGTTTAAGTATATCAGAAACTCAATAGGTCCGAGTACGGAATTCTGATGTACTCCACTGGTGACGTCTCGCTATTTTGAGGGCTGGAGGGATTTTACCCCTCACAGTAACTCGCTGTTTTCTTTTGCTTGGGTGTTCCTTTACCCACTGGAGCACCTTACCTTTCTCCAACTTATACACCGCCTCTTAAATAAGACTTTCTGACAGTCCAAGATAATATAATCTCTCCATCCTTCTCTTTTTTGTTTAATGTTTGTCACCTGGTCATAGAAACCTGTGAGGCAAGATTTACCATCTCTAAACCCGTATTGGTGTTGTGTCACAAAGTCCCTTCTCTACACATGTGCTACTAGATTCTTAAGAATGCCATCTCCTCGTATGGTATACAAGTTAGGGACAGCAGCCTTTAGTTCAATGTCTCTTGCCAATCACTCTTTTTGTATACAAGAACTACGTTAGCTGTTTTCTAACTTTCTGCTAGTTCTCCTGTTTCCAGTGACTTATTATGCACCATGAGAGTGGCATGCAAAGTGTTTTTGCACCCTCTTAATATCCAAGGTGAGATTCTATAAGGTCAACAGTCTTTGTCACATCCAAATCCAGCAGATGCCTCCTGACCTCATCTCCGGTAACTTCAAAAATCTTGCAAAGCTGCATGGTTTATTCCACCTCATACTTCATGGACTTTTTATATTGTGAAGACCTATAGAAATATTTTGTTGAGTTCTTCACACACCTTATCATTCTGTGTGTGCTTGCCCTCCTCCTCTCTCAGTTTCATCATGTGTATTTTTATTAATATTTTTCCTCCTGATGTGGCTCTGGAGCAGATTTAGTTTGATTTTGTTTAATGTAATTTTCATACTATATCTGCGCTTCTCTTCTTAAACTGTGGTACTCATTTCTGGCCACTCTGGTATCTCACTCTGCTCTCTGGTGTTCTGTTATTTTTGTAGTTCCTCCTTGTATTTGTATTTAATTGCCTTGCTTCCTTATATGCCCGATTGAACGGTGGATTCATCTTTTTCCTTCATTTTTTGTGAAGATGAACTTGTAAGCTGCGTCCTGAAACTTCTGAGTGATTTAATTCATCATGTTTGAACAGACGTTTCTCTTGAGTTCTGTTGCCCAACGTATTCCTGTTAGGAATGTTCTCATCTCATCATAATTTCCGCCTTCAGTATAGCCAGCCCCTTTGCTTTCTTGTCCTTCCTTGAGTAGGGTATCTACTTCCCTTTCTTGGGTATCTACTTCCACCAGATACTCAAATGTCATTACACTGTGGTCATGAATTCCCATGGGGCTTCTGATTTGACTTAACTAACTTATGTCTGACTCGATATTCACTGATATTCAGGGTGAATATCAGGTAAAGTCTTGCTGGTTTTCATTTCCTCTCATTCTAATGGATCTCTTGACATGTCGAATTAAAAGTTTTTTCTTGCCACAGCCAATAGTTTAGCTCTCTATTTATCTGTTCCTCCTTGTGGGTCTGTTCTCCCGGTCTATCTTCCCATGATTGAAGTCTGCCATGATTAACAGTCTGAATCAATTCATGCAAACAGCAGAGGCTGCTCTCTCTATTATATTAATTGTCATGTTTAATTTATTGGGGTTGTATAGTACAACTACTATTATCTTTGCTCCTCCCACTGTCATAGTGACTGTGATATAATCACTGAACACTTCACATCCTGGAATTTCCTTCTTTTCAAAACGCCAAAGCTGCCTTATTCTCCTCCTCCACCTCTTCCCCTCCATCTTTCCCCACTACAGTGTTGTCCAGCAAAAACAATGCATTTGTTATTTTGCCTCAATATATTTTCTGTAGTCACCCAGTTGTGATTGCAAGGGTTGAGCTTCGACTCTTTGGCCCCGGCCCCCAACTGTCATTCAACTGGTATTCACCTAGTTGTGCTTGCAGGGGTTAAGCTCTGCACTTTCAGCCCGCCTCTCAACTGTCAATCAATTGTTACTAATTACTAACTAACTTATTTATTTATTAATTAATTTATTTATTTTGTTTACACACACACACACACACACACACACACACACACACACACACACACACACACACACACACACACACACACACACACACATACACACACACTGCCTCGACAATCGGGTCGAGGCAGCTGCGTGGGAGGGTCGAGGGCTTGAGGCTCCGCATTAATCGTCCATAAAATCGGGCTTCTTAGGTTTACAGTGATTGATATAGAACTGGGATATCACAAAGTGTATAACCGCACATAGAAAAAATAAACACAGTGATATCACTAGAAATTTTGTGTTAAACAGAATAATCACAGCTCCAGGCCACGTGGGGAGCATAGGGCCACGAGGCAGATGTTTACATATTTGTATCAAGGTGTACTTCGACTATAGTGAACAGTGATACAGTAAATTAGTGAACGGTAACACAAGAGGCGAAAGGATACAGTATACTGAAACACCCAGCAGCACCGATCCACTGGCACTCAGTGGAAGAGTGGGACTCCACACCACGTGGAGAGACGATTAATCCACCGAGGACCTCAACATAAGGACTTCATTATAAACTCACCTGGTTGAGCGAGCGGGACGGTTTTGGTCGGTGAGTACTGTCTACTTCTGTCAGTTAACTGATGTACAGTGAGGTCAATCATAAGAGAGATCTTGTTCAGTTTATCATATATATTTAGACTCTCAACCTGGCTCATTCCAGGGAGAAGTGTGACACTTTGGGGACCCTCGTGACACACACACGCACAAGCAAACACATACACAAACAAACACATACACAAGCAAATACACACACACAGTAAAGGGATGGAGTAAATCAAAATACGAAACATTTTTACTTATGTGAAACATCCCTCCAGTCACAGGATAACCCCCCACCACCCCCTTTTTCCCACCCCATCTTTCCCGAAACCCTCCCCCCCCCTCCCCCATGCATGGAAGCGGATAGATAGCGGCCTTTGACACTTAGTTGACAACTGTTGGACAACTGACCATACCTCCTGTCTATCACCCTCCTCCTCCTCCCCCTCCTTCCCCCTAAGCATACACAAATAGTTCTCTTCTGTGCTCTCCCCCTTTTCTCCCAATATTTCTCCCCCTAACCTCCCCATACACTTACTCCACACGCACACGCACACACGCGCACTCACGAACGCACGCACGCTCCCCAACTCACTCTACCAAAATACTCCCCCCCCAACTCTCACTTCCCCCCTACAACTGACCAGAAATACACACACACACACACACACACACACACACACACACACACACACACACACACACACACACACACACACACACACACATACATCACCCCCCCCCCTTTTCACACTGCCTCTGTAGCATACCAGATTTCCCCCCCCTACACCCCTCCCTCTCCCACACAGTGGGACTCCCTCCCACTCTCTGACACCTGACCTGAAGTGACATCTCTGCCCCCTCCAACCCCCCCCCCCCCAGTTTCCCCAGGCGTCCCCTCCCCTACAAACACACACACGCGCACACACAAGTGAACATGCACGCACGCACTTGCACGCACACACACAAACACACACATACAACAAACACACACTCATAAACAACACACGCACAAGAAAAAGCCAGGACGTTTTTTCCCTCAGCCGGGGAAAATGATGCAGGGACATCACCAAATACAGGGACAGAGGAGAATGGTGGATACTACCTTTGAATGGCTCAACCAGACATTAGGGGGATTCAACAGAGACCTGCAGGACATGAAAGAGAGGTTTGGCAGAGACCTGCAGGAAATGCAAACATTAATACAGAACCAAAGGAGTGAGTTAGAGGAAGCCAGAGAGGAGATAAAGAGACTCAGGGAAAATCAGAATTCAAACCAGCACAGGGTGTGCAACCTCCTGGAAACAGGGGACGAAGCTGATGGAAGGCTCCTTCCAGGGGGACTCTCTTTTGCAGAAATACTGCAGAACAGCCCAAGTGCCAAGGCCGCTCTAACCCTTAAATGGCGCATAGCTATATACCATTTGACACCCACAGGCGCATACAAAAAAAAAAAAAAAAAAAATTTTTCTTCCTAACCTGTTAATTTGTGTTCACTGATCACGGGAAAAATAGTAAAAAAATCGTAAGTTGAATATATTGGCCGCTATAGGGCAGGGAAGTCTGGCACAAAACAGGCGCTCACTCAGCATGCGTCCCAGGCGGTCTGTTGATCGCCAGCTGTCAGGCCGGAGTTGCCACAAAGAGATAATTGCCTAATTATTTCAATGTCTCTGATTGATTTTTCGTAGTTTTTTTGCTGTAATATTATTCAATAGTGTGTAGTGTGATATATTTATATAATGAAATGGGTGAATCATCGCTGTACTCAAAAATATGGTGTGCATATTGTTGATTCAATTATGTTCATCAAACAGTGAACAAATACTTTGTCGGTTGTTACACTATATACACAGGTTATATATAAGTATCTGCATGTTTTGTTCACCATAACGAACCACTAAGTTGCTATTATGAGTCAAAAAAGTAACGAGGAGTGACCGCCGTGTACCAGCCAGCCACTCACGCCCTCCCTCAAGTCATCTGACTCGCCCACATTCTCCTCCCACAATACTGTTTTTGCTTTTATTCACTATATACAGACGCTATATATAAGTATCTACATTCGTGTTCACCATAACGAACCACTAAGTTGGTATGCTGAGTGGCAGTGGCAGTGGCAGCCCGCCACTGGCTGCCACTGCCACTGATGGACCTCACAGTCAGCTGATGGCTGCCGCCCTCAAGGCCACACGCACTATTTCTCCTCCAACAATACTGCTTGTGGTGTTATTACGCTATATACACACATTATATATAAATATCTACCGGTTTTATTCACCAAACTTGTACAAGTAAACTGGTATGGTGCCCAAAGACGTGATCACCAGTAAACAACACGATAATTCCTGCAGACGACGCTCCTCTCACCAAAATGGCGGCTCCCAACCTCCTACTCTTGCTGTTTATACTCTCTATACACACGTTATATATAAGTAGCTACATTTGTGTTCACCATAACGAACCGCTAAGCTGGTATGGTGAGTGCAGTCAATAAAAGGTGGCCACACACAGTCAGATAACAACGCCACCACCCTCCCTCCCACAGCATTACTCCTCCCTCCATGGAGCACAGCGCTAAATATCATCACAATCCTCTTATTATCAGACCCATGGTCAGTTTTATCACAGTCAGGGGTCTTCTGTAATAATATTATCGCTACATAATAGCATGAACAAGTATATTATGGCATTTTTAGGCGATGCTGTGGTCACAAGCTGAACAGCAGTGCTGTGAGCTCATGCTGCGTGCGTCAGGCTTGGTAGCTTACTCGATACTGAGGCCCCTAACACCCGGGAGTTTGTCCCACGATTTTTTTTAAAAATGGCATCTGTTTACAAGAGCCCTGATGAAGGTGTGGTGAACCCCGTGTATCCGCGGGCCGTTTAAATCTTGCGTAGTACTCCAACGCATCATATGATGCGACGCGCAATTTTCTGCAAGTCGGTCAACGCATCATATGATGCGATGCGCAATTGAAGGGCTAGAGGCAGCAGCTATGAAAGCAGCTACCTCACAGGAAGCTGCAAAATGCACTGAACAAATGCTGGAAAGGAAATGAACAATTAAACTTGTAGGAGTACAGGAACTAGAGGGATCCAATCGCGAGGAGTGGAGGAGGGACCGAGCATCCATGACAGAGATCTTGGAGGGACTGGATATGGAGGAGGTAGATGGAAACATAGAGAAGGTTTTCAGGCTGGGCATCTTCGAGAGGGAAAGGAAACGATTGATAAAGGTAGTGCTCACAAACGAGGCAACAAGGGAGAAAATCCTATCCAGGAAGAGCAGACTTGTGAGGTTAGGGGGATACGAGGACGTCTTTCTGTAAAAAGGGACATGACAAGGGAGGAGAGAAGGAAGGCTGCAGAAACAAGGAGGAGACGCAGAGAAAGGGGTGGGGATATGGGAGCCACAGGACTCAGCTCAGTGTCTCCAGGAACCTCAGAACGGAGTAGAAATCTTCCCACTAGCAGACCAGCATCCTCAGGGAGGATTGTAACAGAAGCCTCCCACCAACCAACCCCTCAGCCATCCCCCACCAATCACCTGCACCTCCCCAGACAGTAAAGTCCCCCTTCAGACCATGCCCCCATGCTCCCCGATCCCAGACCCTCCCATGTTCCCCCCATGCCCTTTTTCTCCCCCAGCCTACCCCAGACCCTCACTGTTCCTGCACCCCATGCCCTTCCCTGTTTCTCCAGCCTGTGCCCTTCCCAGTTTCCCCATCCCAAGTTCTCCTCCCTACCCCACCCCCCTCCCTCCCGGTCCCCCTCCCCAGGCTCCCCTCCCCTTGCCAACCCCTGACCTCCCTGTCAACCCATCCCAGTCTACCCTGCATACCCCAACCCGTGACCTCCCACCACATGCCCCTCCAGCTCCCCCATCACATGACCCAACTAATCCCCAACCCCGACCCCCTCAGCCGCTTCACGACAGCCCCCCTAGCCCCCCTGTTCCAGACCCTCCCAGCCCCACACACCCCAGACCCCCAGGTTCCCCATCCTAGGCTCACCCATCCCAGACATCCCTTGCCCCCCAACTCCAGTGGAATCAACAGAAACTGAGAATGGACAGAAGAGAGTCAGCTTCAAGGTCATGTACACGAACATAGATGGGATTACAAACAAGGCCAGTGAACTTAGGGAAAGAACACAAGAAGTAAACCCAGATGTAATTGGACTCACAGAAACAAAACTCTCAGGAATCATAACGAATGCGGTGTTTCCCCAGGACTACACTGTAATAAGGAAAGAGAGGGAAGGAAGGGGAGGAGGCAGAGTGGCTCTACTGATGAGAAAGGAATGGAGTTTCGAGGAGATGGTTGTTCCGGACTGTGAAGGGTTCAGAGACTTCATCACAGGCACCATGACGATGGGAGGACCAAGAGTAGTAGTAGCAGTGATATATAACCCACCACCAAATGAAAGAAGACCCAGGCAAGAGTATGACAGAAACAACATGGCAGTTAACATTATCATTGAGAGAGCAGCCGCTGCTGCCTGTAGAAACCGATCCCATCTGCTCATCATGGGGGACTTTAATCATGGAAGGATAGACTGGGAAAACAGAGAACCACATGGAGGTGAGGAAACATGGAGAGCGAAACTGCTAGAGGTGACGACTAGAAACTTTTTAAGTCAGCATGTCAAGGGTCCCACGAGAATGAGAGGCAATGATGAACCAGCAAGACTCGACCTAGTATTCACTCTGAACGATTCAGACATAAGGGAAATCGGTCTTGAAGCCCCCGTGGGTATGAGTGATCACAGTGTACTGTTGTTTGAATATCTGGTCGAAGAAGGGTTAATGTACTCAAGGAAGGACCAGAAAACAAGAGGCCGGCATTCCGGAAGGGAAACTATGAGGAGATGAGAAAATTCCTAACTGAAATAGCTTGGGAAACAGAGCTCAGAGGAAAGACGGTTCAAGACATGATGGACTACATCACACAGAAGTGTAAGGAGGCAGCAGACAAGTACGTCCCAGTCCAAAAGGAAAAAAAGAAATGGAAATGAGAAACCCATGGTTTAATCAGAGTTGCAAGCTAGCAAAGCAGCTAAGTAAAAGGGCATGGAGAAACTATAGAAACAACAGAACACTAGAGAGCAGAGAAAGATACCAGAGCGCCAGGAATGAATACGTCAGGGTGAGAAGAGAGGTAGAGAGGCAATATGAAAATGACATAGCGAGCAAGGCAAAGACTCAACCCAAACTGCTGCATAGCCACATCAGGAGGAAAACAACAGTGAAGGAACAGGTAATGAAACTGAGGATAGGGGCAGAAAGATTCACTACAAACGACAAGGAAGTGTGCGAGGAACTCAATAAGAAATTTCAGGAAGTCTTCACCTCAGAGCAAGGAGAAGTCCCAGAGATAAGGGAGGGAACACCAACCCAGACACCACTAGAGGAGTTTGAGATTACCAGTGGGGAGGTGAGGATGCATCTGCTAGATTTGGACGTGACAAAGGCTATAGGCCCGGATGGAATCTCACCATGGATCCTTAAGGAAGGAGCAGAGGCTCTGTGCCTACCACTCTCCATAGTGTTCAACAAGTCACTGGTAACAGGCGAATTGCCAAAAATTTGGAAGACGGCCAATGTAGTCCTAATATACAAGAAGGGTGATAGGCAGGTGGCACTGAACTACAGGCCAGTGTCCCTAACTTGCATTCCATGCAAGATGATGGAAAAGATTGTTCCAAAAAAGCTAGTGGAACATCTGGAGCAAAAGAACTTTGTAACACAACATCAACATGGGTTCAGAGAGGCAAATCATGCCTAACAGGATTAATTGAGTTCTATGACCAGGCAACAAAAATCAGGCAAGAGAGAGAGGGCTGGGCAGACTGCATATTTCTGGACTGCCAGAAAGCTTTTGACACAGTACCACATAAGAGACTAGTGCACAAACTGGAGATGCAGGCAGGAGTGAAAGGGAAGGTAACCACTGGATAAGAGAGTACCTAAGCAACAGGACACAGCGAGTCACGTGAGAGGTGAGGTCTCGGAGTGGCGGGGAGTCACCAGTGGAGTCCCACAGGGATCAGTCCTTGGACCTATACTGTTTCTGATATACGTAAATGATCTTCCAGAAGGAATTGACTCGTTCCTCTCGATGTTTGCTGATGATGCGAAAATTATGAGGAGGATCAGGACAGAGGAGGATAGTATGAGGCTACAAGATGACCTAGAAAAACTGAA
>WNGS01169478.1:8792-25714 GCA_020271785.1 Procambarus virginalis
AGGTGTGAGCAAGCACCCGCAGGTGTGAGCAAGCACCCGCAGGTGTGAGCAAGCACCCACAGGTGTGAGCAAGCACCCACAGGTGTGAGCGAGCACCCACAAGTCTGAGCGAGCACCCACAGGTCTGAACGAGCACCCACAGGTCTGAACGAGCACCCACACGTCTGACCAAGTCCCACAGGTGTGAGCCAGCACCCACAGGTGTGAGCCAGCAACCACAGGTGTGCGCAAGCACCCACAGGTGTGAGCCAGCACCCACAGGTGTGAGCAAGCACCCACAGGTGTGAGAAAGCACCCACAGGTGTGAGCAAGCACCCACAGGTGTGAGCAAGCACCCACAGGTGTGAGCAAGCACCCACAGGTGTGAGCAAGCACCCACAGGTGTGAGCAAGCACCCACAGGTGTGAGCAAGCACCCACAGGTGTGAGCAAGCACCCACAGGTGTGAGCGAGCACCCACAGGTGTGAGCGAGCACCCACAGGTGTGAGCGAGCACCCACAGGTGTGAACGAGCACCCACAGGTCTGAACGAGCACCCACAGGTCTGAACGAGCACCCACAGGTCTGAACGAGCACCCACAGGTCTGAGCGAGCACCCACAGGTCTGAACGAGCACCCACAGGTGTGAGCAAGCACCCACAGGTGTGAGCAAGCACCCACAGGTGTGAGCAAGCACCCACAGGTGTGAGCGAGCACCCACAGGTGTGAGCGAGCACCCACAGGTGTGAGCGAGCACCCACAGGTCTGAGCGAGCACCCACAGGTCTGAGCGAGCACCCACAGGTCTGAACGAGCACCCACAGGTCTGAGCGAGCACCCACAGGTCTGACCAAGCACCCACAGGTCTGAGCGAGCACCCACAGGTGTGAGCGAGCACCCACAGGTGTGAGCAAGCACCCACAGGTGTGAGCAAGCACCCACAGGTGTGAGCAAGCACCCACAGGTGTGAGCAAGCACCCACAGGTGTGAGCGAGCACCCACAGGTCTGAGCGAGCACCCACAGGTCTGAGCGAGCACCCACAGGTCTGAACGAGCACCCACAGGTCTGACCAAGCACCCACAGGTGTGAGCGAGCACCCACAGGTGTGAGCGAGCACCCACAGGTGTGAGCAAGCACCCACAGGTGTGAGCGAGCACCCACAGGTGTGAGCGAGCACCCACAGGTGTGAGCAAGCACCCACAGGTGTGAGCAAGCACCCACAGGTGTGAGCAAGCACCCACAGGTGTGAGCGAGCACCCACAGGTGTGAGCAAGCACCCACAGGTGTGAGCGAGCACCCACAGGTGTGAGCGAGCACCCACAGGTGTGAGCGAGCACCCACAGGTGTGAGCGAGCACCCACAGGTGTGAGCGAGCACCCACAGGTCTGAACGAGCACCCACAGGTCTGAACGAGCACCCACAGGTCTGAACGAGCACCCACAGGTCTGAACGAGCACCCACAGGTCTGAACGAGCACCCACAGGTCTGAACGAGCACCCACAGGTCTGACCAAACTCCCACAGGTCTGAACGAGCACCCACAGGTGTGAGCAAGCACCCACAGGTGTGAGCAAGCACCCACAGGTGTGAGCAAGCACCCACAGGTGTGAGCAAGCACCCACAGGTGTGAGCAAGCACCCACAGGTGTGAGCAAGCACCCACAGGTGTGAGCAAGCACCCACAGGTGTGAGCGAGCACCCACAGGTGTGAGCGAGCACCCACAGGTGTGAGCGAGCACCCACAGGTGTGAGCGAGCACCCACAGGTGTGAGCGAGCACCCACAGGTGTGAGCGAGCACCCACAGGTGTGAGCGAGCACCCACAGGTGTGAGCGAGCACCCACAGGTGTGAGCGAGCACCCACAGGTGTGAGCGAGCACCCACAGGTGTGAGCGAGCACCCACAGGTGTGAGCGAGCACCCACAGGTGTGAGCGAGCACCCACAGGTGTGAGCGAGCACCCACAGGTGTGAGCGAGCACCCACAGGTGTGAGCGAGCACCCACAGGTCTGAGCGAGCACCCACAGGTCTGAGCGAGCACCCACAGGTCTGAGCGAGCACCCACAGGTCTGAGCGAGCACCCACAGGTGTGAGCGAGCACCCACAGGTCTGAGCGAGCACCCACAGGTCTGAGCGAGCACCCACAGGTCTGAGCGAGCACCCACAGGTCTGAGCGAGCACCCACAGGTGTGAGCGAGCACCCACAGGTGTGAGCGAGCACCCACAGGTGTGAGCGAGCACCCACAGGTGTGAGCGAGCACCCACAGGTGTGAGCGAGCACCCACAGGTGTGAGCGAGCACCCACAGGTGTGAGCGAGCACCCACAGGTGTGAGCGAGCACCCACAGGTGTGAGCGAGCACCCACAGGTGTGAGCGAGCACCCACAGGTCTGAACGAGCACCCACAGGTCTGAACGAGCACCCACAGGTCTGAACGAGCACCCACAGGTCTGAACGAGCACCCACAGGTCTGACCAAGCACCCACAGGTCTGAACGAGCACCCACAGGTGTGAGCCAGCACCCACAGGTGTGAGCAAGCACCCACAGGTGTGAGCAAGCACCCACAGGTGTGAGCAAGCACCCACAGGTGTGAGCAAGCACCCACAGGTGTGAGCGAGCACCCACAGGTGTGAGCGAGCACCCACAGGTCTGAACGAGCACCCACAGGTCTGAGCGAGCACCCACAGGTCTGAGCAAGCACCCACAGGTGTGAGCGAGCACCCACAGGTGTGAGCGAGCACCCACAGGTGTGAGCAAGCACCCACAGGTGTGAGCGAGCACCCACAGGTGTGAGCAAGCACCCACAGGTGTGAGCAAGCACCCACAGGTGTGAGCAAGCACCCACAGGTGTGAGCAAGCACCCACAGGTGTGAGCAAGCACCCACAGGTGTGAGCAAGCACCCACAGGTGTGAGCAAGCACCCACAGGTGTGAGCGAGCACCCACAGGTGTGAGCGAGCACCCACAGGTGTGAGCGAGCACCCACAGGTCTGAACGAGCACCCACAGGTCTGAACGAGCACCCACAGGTCTGAGCGAGCACCCACAGGTCTGAGCGAGCACCCACAGGTCTGAACGAGCACCCACAGGTGTGAGCAAGCACCCACAGGTGTGAGCAAGCACCCACAGGTGTGAGCAAGCACCCACAGGTGTGAGCAAGCACCCACAGGTGTGAGCGAGCACCCACAGGTGTGAGCGAGCACCCACAGGTGTGAGCGAGCACCCACAGGTCTGAGCGAGCACCCACAGGTCTGAGCGAGCACCCACAGGTCTGAACGAGCACCCACAGGTCTGAGCGAGCACCCACAGGTCTGAGCGAGCACCCACAGGTCTGAGCAAGCACCCACAGGTCTGAACGAGCACCCACAGGTGTGAGCAAGCACCCACAGGTGTGAGCAAGCACCCACAGGTGTGAGCAAGCACCCACAGGTGTGAGCAAGCACCCACAGGTGTGAGCAAGCACCCACAGGTGTGAGCAAGCACCCACAGGTGTGAGCAAGCACCCACAGGTGTGAGCAAGCACCCACAGGTGTGAGCGAGCACCCACAGGTGTGAGCGAGCACCCACAGGTGTGAGCGAGCACCCACAGGTGTGAGCGAGCACCCACAGGTGTGAGCGAGCACCCACAGGTGTGAGCGAGCACCCACAGGTGTGAGCGAGCACCCACAGGTGTGAGCGAGCACCCACAGGTGTGAGCGAGCACCCACAGGTGTGAGCGAGCACCCACAGGTGTGAGCGAGCACCCACAGGTGTGAGCGAGCACCCACAGGTGTGAGCGAGCACCCACAGGTGTGAGCGAGCACCCACAGGTGTGAGCGAGCACCCACAGGTGTGAGCGAGCACCCACAGGTCTGAGCGAGCACCCACAGGTCTGAGCGAGCACCCACAGGTCTGAGCGAGCACCCACAGGTCTGAGCGAGCACCCACAGGTCTGAGCGAGCACCCACAGGTCTGAGCGAGCACCCACAGGTCTGAGCGAGCACCCACAGGTGTGAGCGAGCACCCACAGGTGTGAGCGAGCACCCACAGGTGTGAGCGAGCACCCACAGGTGTGAGCGAGCACCCACAGGTGTGAGCGAGCACCCACAGGTGTGAGCGAGCACCCACAGGTGTGAGCGAGCACCCACAGGTGTGAGCGAGCACCCACAGGTGTGAGCGAGCACCCACAGGTGTGAGCGAGCACCCACAGGTGTGAGCGAGCACCCACAGGTCTGAGCGAGCACCCACAGGTGTGAGCGAGCACCCACAGGTGTGAGCGAGCACCCACAGGTCTGAGCGAGCACCCACAGGTCTGAGCGAGCACCCACAGGTCTGAGCGAGCACCCACAGGTGTGAGCGAGCACCCACAGGTCTGAGCGAGCACCCACAGGTCTGAGCGAGCACCCACAGGTGTGAGCGAGCACCCACAGGTGTGAGCGAGCACCCACAGGTCTGAGCGAGCACCCACAGGTGTGAGCGAGCACCCACAGGTGTGAGCGAGCACCCACAGGTCTGAGCGAGCACCCACAGGTCTGAGCGAGCACCCACAGGTCTGAGCGAGCACCCACAGGTCTGAGCGAGCACCCACAGGTCTGAGCGAGCACCCACAGGTCTGAGCGAGCACCCACAGGTGTGAGCGAGCACCCACAGGTGTGAGCGAGCACCCACAGGTGTGAGCGAGCACCCACAGGTGTGAGCGAGCACCCACAGGTGTGAGCGAGCACCCACAGGTGTGAGCGAGCACCCACAGGTGTGAGCGAGCACCCACGGGTCTGAACGAGCACCCACGGGTCTAAACGAGCACCCACAGGTCTGAACGAGCACCCACAGGTCTGAACGAGCACCCACAGGTCTGACCAAGCACCCACAGGTCTGACCAAGCACCCACAGGTGTGAGCCAGCACCCACAGGTCTGACCAAACTCCCACAGGTCTAAACGAGCACCCACAGGTGTGAGCAAGCACCCACAGGTGTGAGCAAGCACCCACAGGTGTGAGCAAGCACCCACAGGTGTGAGCAAGCACCCACAGGTGTGAGCAAGCACCCACAGGTGTGAGCAAGCACCCACAGGTGTGAGCAAGCACCCACAGGTCTGAGCAAGCACCCACAGGTGTGAGCGAGCACCCACAGGTGTGAGCGAGCACCCACAGGTGTGAGCGAGCACCCACAGGTGTGAGCGAGCACCCACAGGTGTGAGCGAGCACCCACAGGTGTGAGCGAGCACCCACAGGTGTGAGCGAGCACCCACAGGTGTGAGCGAGCACCCACAGGTGTGAGCGAGCACCCACAGGTCTGAGCGAGCACCCACAGGTGTGAGCGAGCACCCACAGGTGTGAGCGAGCACCCACAGGTCTGAGCGAGCACCCACAGGTCTGAGCGAGCACCCACAGGTCTGAGCGAGCACCCACAGGTCTGAGCGAGCACCCACAGGTCTGAGCGAGCACCCACAGGTCTGACCAAGCACCCACAGGTGTGAGCGAGCACCCACAGGTGTGAGCCAGCACCCACAGGTGTGAGCGAGCACCCACAGGTGTGAGCGAGCACCCACAGGTGTGAGCGAGCACCCACAGGTGTGAGCGAGCACCCACAGGTCTGAACGAGCACCCACAGGTCTGAACGAGCACCCACAGGTCTGAACGAGCACCCACGGGTCTGAACGAGCACCCACGGGTCTAAACGAGCACCCACAGGTCTGAACGAGCACCCACAGGTCTGAACGAGCACCCACAGGTCTGACCAAGCACCCACAGGTCTGACCAAGCACCCACAGGTGTGAGCCAGCACCCACAGGTCTGACCAAACTCCCACAGGTCTAAACGAGCACCCACAGGTGTGAGCCAGCACCCACAGGTGTGAGCAAGCACCCACAGGTGTGAGCAAGCACCCACAGGTGTGAGCAAGCACCCACAGGTGTGAGCAAGCACCCACAGGTGTGAGCAAGCACCCACAGGTGTGAGCAAGCACTCACAGGTGTGAACAAGCACCCACAGGTGTGAGCGAGCACCCACAGGTGTGAGCGAGCACCCACAGGTGTGAGCGAGCACCCACAGGTGTGAGCGAGCACCCACAGGTGTGAGCGAGCACCCACAGGTGTGAGCGAGCACCCACAGGTGTGAGCGAGCACCCACAGGTGTGAGCGAGCACCCACAGGTGTGAGCGAGCACCCACAGGTGTGAGCGAGCACCCACCGGTCTGAGCGAGCACCCACAGGTCTGAGCGAGCACCCACAGGTCTGAGCGAGCACCCACAGGTGTGAGCGAGCACCCACAGGTGTGAGCGAGCACCCACAGGTGTGAGCGAGCACCCACAGGTGTGTGTAATGATCTGGTGCTCAGATCATTGGTTCTCCCTTCCCCTCTCCCCTCCTTCCTTCTCCCCTCCTTCCTTTTTTCCTTCCCCCTTTATCCCCTCCCCTTACCCGTCATTCGTCTTCCCCCTTCACACCCCCCCCCTGTAGCCCATTTGTCAAGGTCCAAGGAGTTGACCTGAGGGGTTGTGCAGCCGACCTCTGTGATACCTTGCGTCCCCACGTAATCCTCCCCACTCGTTTCCCCTCTCCATCCTCTCTCTCCCCCTCTCATCCCCCTCTCATTCCCTCTCTTTCCCCTCTCAACGATCCCTTACCCATACCAGGCGAGTCAAGTGTCCCTACCCTTTATCTTGCTGGAGACGGGCTGGAACATAAATAATCAGTTTTGGTAAACATTGCTCGGGAGGTGCACTAGTTGCCTTGTTCCCATCGCACAGCCGGGGAGTGCTGACTCAATCTTCAGGAATTCATGTAGCCTTCCACGGCATCTCAGGGTAGATGATTGGCGGGAGATAAGAGCCAAGTCCTTATTGGCCCTAGAGAGCCAGACCTCAGGCCTAGGTGTAAAATGGTTGGCCATTGCCAAAATAGTGGGTGGAGCCCTGGGGGCTGTATTGGATGGTGGGAGGTGTAATCCTTCCCAGCAATAAGCTGGTAAAACAAAATTTCATTTAGTGTGTCTTGGGAGTTTTTCGGGACTGGAGGGCAAGCCAGCCCGCGTCCAAAGGGGCTGAGGGCCGCCATCAACATCTTGGCAAATTGTGCGATTGAAGGTAGTGTGCTCCTACGTTTCTTGCATATTGGTATTGCATTTTCCATTGCCTCTTTTATTTTGGTAGATGTTATTAGAGTAGGCTATATGTCAATTGTGATTTAAATATACAGTTACCATAAATAAATAATTGTTAATTTCATCTTGGTGAGTTATCTGTCCCCTTGTAGTAATATATGTTATTCATGCGATTTTCATGTGCTGTGTTAGAACTTCCCTGTGTTTCTCCATTCTTAGGAATAATAAAGTAAAGCGAGAACCTCCCCCGTTCAGTTCCATAAGACTAAACTAATCCATTCAATTTCAATCACTGGTCCGTTGAGTTCCCTGATTATCGAGTCCCTTCCTTCCTGGGGACCGATAATTATAGACACATTCATTTCCTTGGAAGGTGGTGGCAGTGAAAAAAGGGTAGATTAATAATCCCTTTCCTTGTGATATTCCTCATTTAATATTCAGCTTATATTCGTGACAGTCCAGCGAGGGGTCATACTGGTCCGTTATTAGTGTTTGCTGGTTATTAAGTGTGGACAGAGATATTACAATAAATGATTTAATAATATTTCAATCAGGGTATATTACCATAACTACGGTAGTAGACATTAGACTGAGGTACCCATTACAATGGTAGCAGACGTTACAATGGTAGCAGCGGTGTTTCAATAATTTCTTGACGATTATTGAAGCCTCACGCGTCTGTCCGTTCGGTTATGCTGTGTGTGGTGAGAGTGCAGCCGGGGCCCATGAGAGAGAGTCGACGGTAATCCTATGTGGTGCGATTCGCATAGAGTAGGCGATTCTAGGGTCTTGAGAGGCTGGTAAGGTAGATTACAGGCACTTAAGTGCGTTAGCAGGCAGTTAAGTGTGGAGGCCGCCTTGGGTAGTTGGACAGGGTATTTTTTCTCGACCCTCTGCAACTACGGACAAGGGTGTTGCATGGTGGTTTTGCAACAACAATTCTAGGTTTCGAATTGTCTGAGCGGGGAAGTATTAGGACGCTAATTATTTATCCCCGAGGGCGTGTTAGGCGACCCAATCGCTAGCTTTCTACGGTACAACCATGAAAGTGCCGAGAGTTACTGAGGGATGGCGTAGTAGATTGTCTAGCAACGGAATTACGGTGGTGTCGGACAGTTAGATCCGTCGGTTGTTCCGCTATCTAGTCTAACCGTTGACCGCGAAGGACAGGATTTATTTGGTACTGTCGGGATATTGGTGAATGTTGGTAATAGCGACAGGGCGGGCCGGGACGGGACGGTTATAGGTTAAATCGAGATCTCCTTAAGTACTACATTAAGTTCCCTGTATATTAAGTTCCCTTTCAGATTAAGCGTCCCTTCGTTAGTTAAGTATTCCCCCTTGTTAGGTAATTTTCGTATATAAGTGTTATTATTTTCTAAGTATTTGTTTGATATTTCTTTTATATCTGGTGTTGTGTGTACATGCATGCAGTATAAATTCTCTGGGAGAATTACCAAGGTGAGTGGTCCACTGTTTTCAAGGGAAGTGAAGTGCAGTGCATTAAAGTGGATTCGTGTATTCGTTCATTCAGTGAAAAGCGTGAAAATTGTTGTGACGATATATTTCTAAGTCGCTTGGAAAATCTTAGTTTTGGGAATAAATTCTAATTTTGTGGCTAGCCATACGATCATTGGGTCGTCAGTGTTAATTCCAGTGTGCGATTACAGTGATCCAAGTTAGAACTTTGAGAGACCAAAAGTCGATTTTTGGTCATTTAAGCGAATTAGCGTTGGGACTCTGATTTTTTTCTAGCGGTTCTCAGCGCTCAGTGAGGCAGCGCTCAGTAATTGTTTGCGCTCAACCAAGTGTCTAAGTGTCTTGCGAGTGATATATTCAGTTCAAGTGATACGCAAACTACACGTCGGTATTTAATTTATAATTTTGAGAAAAGAAATACTTGGTTAATTAAGGATTAGTGCGGAGACTACCTTCTAAGGAGTCGGCTTCGTGACAGTGTGCGCGCTTTTAATTTTTGTAAACTTACCAACGTGTCCAAGTGTCCAGTGAGTGTTATATTCGGTAAAGTAACAAGTCCTCTACACGCCAGTATTTAATTTAGAATTTTGGGAAAATAATTACTAATTTTTAATTAATTAAGGTCCAGCGCGACTCTGTATAGCTGTGAGTGTCGCGGCTATGTGTTAAATTCTCAGTATTCTTCTACGCAAGTGGCGGTGATCCAGTGTAGGCTACGTTAACATCGAGTTCATTCAGTAACGTAAATAAGTGATTTATCGTTAATTTTTGTTTAACTAATACATACTTAATTATATCTGTGCGCCGTTGTCAGCGTCGGGCGTTAAGAATTTAATAATTGTTGACGATTATAAACATCGCGCCAGTGGTAACTTAACGATAACGTCATTCAATTCTAGCGCGCCTAAGATTTACTAGAAAATTCGAAAATCTAGAAAATTTGAGAAACTCAGTTAGCGTAGAGTATTGTGAGCTGGTAAACAGGACTAAGATTATGGTTCGATAAATTAAACAGAGCTGAAACTAAATTATTTACAATAAATTCAGGGTAGCTCCTTTCGCGATAATATTCACTATATAATTTCAGTATATTTTGTTCAAGAAAGCGGTAATTCAATATTTGTCTAACATTTATATTGCTCGAGCCAAACAAACACATACGTCTCATAACCAATAATGGGGATCACAATCCTTCAGGTGAACATCAAACATTACTTCAATAATAGATACCTCCTCACTCTGGAGGTAGCCAGACTTAACCCAGATGTTATCTTACTCAATGAAACTGCGGTTAGACAGGACCAGCACATCTCCATTTGGGGATATTCCACCAGGGAAGTCAACAGGGGGATGCACGGTGGGGTGGCAATACTAATAAGGAGAGGGCTCTCTTACCGCCCCATCCTCATAGAAGATGACCACTTTCTGGCAATAGAACTCACCACTTCACACGGCCCCCTCATAGTCTGCACCGCATATCTGCCACCTAGACTGGCCTACCTCCCCTCCATCCCTCTGAACAAACTACTCGATAGGAACCTCCCTACCATCATCGCGGGGGACCTGAACGCCCACCACCAGGCCTTATTCAACGCTCCTGCCAGGCCAGACCTCAAGGGCAGGCAGCTCTTCAATCTAATGCAAAACCGGGACCTCTCCTTCCAAGGCCCCCACTTTAAGACGTTCTTTAGGGGCAATGTGAGGGGCACCCCCGACATAGTGCTGACCAACAGAGATTGCGACCTGTTCCACTGCAGAGTAACCCCAGGCAAGAACGTGGGGTCGGACCACATCCCTGTGGTCACAACCCTCCAAGCATCCCCTTCAGGTACGTGACACCTCCCAGGCCCAGACTGGAAACCATACGGGCCAGGGACTACGATGCCTTCCTGGCTGACGACCCCATCATTGAGTTTGAAAACCTCCCAACCCAAACAATAGACCAAGCAGTAAACACCATCCACAACCGCATCCAACTCGCAACTGAGACCACTTGCGAAATATCCACCACAAGGACCTACCACCAATATAAACCAACCCGAGAAATCAGAGCCAAAATGTATGAGTACCAGAGAGCCTGCCAAAGCCACTACCAAACTGGCCAGCCACCAGCATTAACCCTTCAAACACTCAGAAGGGAAGCCATAGACCTTACGCTGACTCACAAGAGTTACTTATGGGGAACCCTGGTGAGACAGGCCAACCAGTACAAAAGGGAGCCAGGAACATTCTGGCGCAAGATCAGAAAGCTCTTGGGATCGGTTAACCCCAGCCTCACCCACCTCGTTCACACTTTCCTAGACGAAGATGACGAGGAGCAACAAGCAAAAATCGAAGACCCGCAAGACCAAGCTGACCTCATGGGCGCAGTATGGAAGAAGACACTCACGGCTTCTAACAGCAGAGCCTTCAACAACACCCACTTTGAACGTGTCAACCAATGGACAACAGAAAACGCCGCCTCCCTTCTCAGCACCCCTCTGATAGACCTGACAACCCTGGAAGACGACCACCCTCTAACAAGGCCCATAACTATGCTAGAGATGCGAGGAATCATCAAAAGCACCCGAGATAAGGCCCCAGGACCATCGGGGATCAAAGCATTGCAGATAAAACTTCTGCCAGGCAACATTCTGCAATCCCTTCTTAACCTATTCAACGCTATGCTGGCGTCGGGTCACATTCCTGTTGCATTCAAGTCGGCCAAGATGATATTCATTCCTAAACCCAAGAAAGACCCCCACCAACCTGGCAACTACCGTCCAATCTCCCTCTTAGACACAATAGGCAAGTGCTTTGAAAAAATCGTGTCAAACCGTCTTAACTACTACATGGAGTACAACAACCTCTTCACTGAAAAACAGTTTGGCTTTCGTGCACATAGATCAACCCAACATGCAATAAACATCATCTATGATGCAGTAAGCTCAATTCGCAGGCAAAAACAGGTAGCTTTGATTGCGACGAGGGACGTACACAAGGCCTTCGACAGCCTTTGGCATGATGGTCTTGTGTATAAACTAGCAGACTTACCATCGCAAAACTGGACCCTCCTCAGGCTGATCAGAAATTTTCTAAAGAATAGGCAAGTTACCCCCAACTTCAAGGCGAAAGAGGCCGCAGCCTTCACCCCAACAGCTGGAGTCCCCCAAGGGTCATGCTTGAGCCCCGTTCTCTTCAACATCTTTGTGAACGACCTGCCCCAGCCAGAGTATAGGGACACCATCATCGTGCAATTTGCGGACGACGTAACACATGTAATAACATCCAACCCAAGCAGCCAAGCGGCCAAACATGCAACTGTAACCCGCAAGGCAAATGTAGAACTAGCCAGACTGCTAACTGGGAAAGGAAATGGAGGATCACCACTAACCCAGAAAAGATCCAATTAAGCACTGTCGGATGTATGGCCTTCTCAATCGAAAATGAGGGAGGGATAAGAATCAGGGGCGAACCCATAGCCATCTCAAACTCCAACACAGTGCTCGGATACAACTTCAACAGGCTACTCAACTCCTCCCAGTTTGTATCCCAGAAGACAGCAATGGCTCGTGGTTCGCTGGCGAGACTCTTCCGCTTCAAGCAAGCCCCATCCCACATCAAGCTCCACCTGTACAGAATGATTATAAGGCCTAGCCTTGAATACCCTTACGTCCCCCTGAACCTCACCAACAAATCCAACATGCTGAAGATCCAACGGGTACAAAATAAGGCACTTCGCTTCGCGGAGGGCCTGACACTGATGGATAGGTAAGAACTGACCAAATCCATGAAACGCTCAACATGAAGCCAATGAACATCAGGCTCAGCTACCTGGCCAGAAGACAGCTGTACCGCATGAAGAATATGTATATCCCAGACCCCGAAGATCCCTACGTAGCAGAAAACACCACCAGCGACTACGAGATCCGCGAACCACCACACAGAACCAGAAAAATCACTCTCCAACAAAAAGTGATCAGACACATCCACGATGAGGCCTTCCCAAGACCTCAAATACTTAGCGGCCTGCCAGACGACCCTGATGAGTGGCCCATCCCGGACCCGATCTACACCAAATGAGAAGAAAAAAAAAAAAAAAAAAAAAAAAAAAAAAAATAAATAAAAAAAAAATAATAATAAATAATAAATAAATAAATAAAAAAAAAAAATATAAACAAATAAACACTACAAAAAAAATATAAAACCAAAAAACCATTTGTCGTGATGTCAGAAGTGTGACTACCCTGATGTTGTTAAGATTAGCCTCCCTCAGCCAACTCCATCGGCTCTAGTGCTTTAGGACACCAACAAGGTCACAAACACTAGCCCCCCCAGCCAATGTACTGACAACCCAACATAACACATACACAAACAAACGACACATACACATATGTCAACCCATGGTGGACAGGCCACCGAACTTTCAATCCTCCTCTCTCTCTACACCCGCATCCTCTTCCTGAATTTCATCTCCCCATCCCTCTACCTCCCCCATCCTTTNTGAGCGAGCACCCACAGGTCTGACCGAGCACCCACAGGTCTGAGCGAGCACCCACAGGTCTGAACGAGCACCCACAGGTCTGAACGAGCACCCACAGGTCTGACCAAGCACCCACAGGTCTGACCGAGCACCCACAGGTCTGAACAAGCACCCACAGGTCTGACCGAGCACCCACAGGTCTGAACAAGCACCCACAGGTGTGAGCAAGCACCCACAGGTGTGAGCGAGCACCCACAGGTGTGAGCGAGCACCCACAGGTGTGAGCGAGCACCCACAGGTGTGAGCGAGCACCCACAGGTCTGACCGAGCACCCACAGGTCTGAACGAGCACCCACAGGTCTGAACGAGCACCCACAGGTCTGAGCGAGCACCCACAGGTGTGAGCAAGCACCCACAGGTGTGAGCAAGCACCCACAGGTGTGAGCAAGCACCCACAGGTGTGAGCGAAGCACCCACAGGTGTGAGCGAGCACCCACAGGTGTGAGCGAGCACCCACAGGTGTGAGCGAGCACCCACAGGTGTGAGCGAGCACCCACAGGTGTGAGCGAGCACCCACAGGTCTGAGCGAGCACCCACAGGTCTGAGCGAGCACCCACAGGTCTGAACGAGCACCCACAGGTCTGAGCGAGCACCCACAGGTCTGAACAAGCACCCACAGGTCTGAACGAGCACCCACAGGTCTGAACGAGCACCCACAGGTCTAAACGAGCACCCACAGGTGTGAACAAGCACCCACAGGTCTGACCAAGCACCCACAGGTCTGACAAGCACCCACAGGTCTGACCGAGCACCCACAGGTCTGAGCAAGCACCCACAGGTCTGAGCGAGCACCCACAGGTCTGAGCGAGCACCCACAGGTGTGAGCGAGCACCCACAGGTGTGAGCGAGCACCCACAGGTGTGAGCGAGCACCCACAGGTGTGAGCGAGCACCCACAGGTCTGACGAGCACCCACAGGTCTGAACGAGCACCCACAGGTGTGAGCAAGCACCCACAGGTGTGAGCAAGCACCCACAGGTGTGAGCAAGCACCCACAGGTGTGAGCAAGCACCCACAGGTGTGAGCGAGCACCCACAGGTGTGAGCGAGCACCCACAGGTGTGAGCGAGCACCCACAGGTGTGAGCGAGCACCCACAGGTGTGAGCGAGCACCCACAGGTCTGACCGAGCACCCACAGGTCTGAACGAGCACCCACAGGTCTGAACGAGCACCCACAGGTCTGAACGAGCACCCACAGGTCTGAACGAGCACCCACAGGTCTGAACGAGCACCCACAGGTCTGAACGAGCACCCACAGGTCTGAACAAGCACCCACAGGTCTGAACAAGCACCCACAGGTCTGACCAAGCACCCACAGGTCTGACCAAGCACCCACAGGTGTGAACAAGCACCCACAGGTGTGAGCAAGCACCCACAGGTGTGAGCAAGCACCCACAGGTGTGAGCGAGCACCCACAGGTGTGAACGAGCACCCACAGGTGTGAGCGAGCACCCACAGGTGTGAGCGAGCACCCACAGGTGTGAGCGAGCACCCACAGGTGTGAGCGAGCACCCACAGGTGTGAGCGAGCACCCACAGGTGTGAGCGAGCACCCACAGGTGTGAGCGAGCACCCACAGGTGTGAGCGAGCACCCACAGGTGTGAGCGAGCACCCACAGGTGTGAGCGAGCACCCACAGGTGTGAGCGAGCACCCACAGGTGTGAGCGAGCACCCACAGGTGTGAGCGAGCACCCACAGGTGTGAGCGAGCACCCACAGGTGTGAGCGAGCACCCACAGGTGTGAGCGAGCACCCACAGGTGTGAGCGAGCACCCACAGGTGTGAGCGAGCACCCACAGGTGTGAGCGAGCACCCACAGGTGTGAGCGAGCACCCACAGGTGTGAGCGAGCACCCACAGGTGTGAGCGAGCACCCACAGGTGTGAGCGAGCACCCACAGGTGTGAGCGAGCACCCACAGGTGTGAGCGAGCACCCACAGGTGTGAGCGAGCACCCACAGGTGTGAGCGAGCACCCACAGGTGTGAGCGAGCACCCACAGGTGTGAGCGAGCACCCACAGGTGTGAGCGAGCACCCACAGGTGTGAGCGAGCACCCACAGGTGTGAGCGAGCACCCACAGGTGTGAGCGAGCACCCACAGGTGTGAGCGAGCACCCACAGGTGTGAGCGAGCACCCACAGGTGTGAGCGAGCACCCACAGGTGTGAGCGAGCACCCACAGGTCTGAACGAGCACCCACAGGTCTGAACGAGCACCCACAGGTCTGACGAGCACCCACAGGTGTGAGCGAGCACCCACAGGTCTGAACGAGCACCCACAGGTCTGAACGAGCACCCACAGGTCTGAACGAGCACCCACAGGTCTGAACGAGCACCCACAGGTCTGAACGAGCACCCACAGGTCTGAACAAGCACCCACAGGTCTGACCAAGCACCCACAGGTCTGACCAAGCACCCACAGGTCTGACCAAGCACCCACAGGTCTGACCAAGCACCCACAGGTGTGAGCGAGCACCCACAGGTGTGAGCGAGCACCCACAGGTGTGAGCGAGCACCCACAGGTCTGAACGAGCACCCACAGGTCTGAACGAGCACCCACAGGTCTGACCAAGCACCCACAGGTCTGACCAAGCACCCACAGGTGTGACCGAGCACCCACAGGTGTGAGCGAGCACCCACAGGTGTGAGCGAGCACCCACAGGTGTGAGCGAGCACCCACAGGTCTGAGCGAGCACCCACAGGTCTGAACGAGCACCCACAGGTCTGAACGAGCACCCACAGGTGTGAGCGAGCACCCACAGGTGTGAGCAAGCACCCACAGGTGTGAGCAAGCACCCACAGGTGTGAGCAAGCACCCACAGGTGTGAGCGAGCACCCACAGGTGTGAGCGAGCACCCACAGGTGTGAGCGAGCACCCACAGGTGTGAGCGAGCACCCACAGGTGTGAGCGAGCACCCACAGGTGTGAGCGAGCACCCACAGGTGTGAGCGAGCACCCACAGGTCTGACCGAGCACCCACAGGTCTGAACGAGCACCCACAGGTCTGACCGAGCACCCACAGGTCTGAACGAGCACCCACAGGTCTGAGCGAGCACCCACAGGTCTGAACGAGCACCCACAGGTCTGAACGAGCACCCACAGGTCTGAACGAGCACCCACAGGTGTGAACAAGCACCCACAGGTCTGACCAAGCACCCACAGGTCTGACCAAGCACCCACAGGTGTGAGCAAGCACCCACAGGTGTGAGCAAGCACCCACAGGTGTGAGCGAGCACCCACAGGTGTGAGCGAGCACCCACAGGTGTGAGCGAGCACCCACAGGTCTGAGCGAGCACCCACAGGTCTGAACGAGCACCCACAGGTCTAAACAAGTACCACAGGTCTGAACGAGCACCCACAGGTCTGAACGAGCACCCACAGGTCTGAACGAGCACCCACAGGTCTGAACGAGCACCCACAGGTCTGAGCGAGCACCCACAGGTGTGAGCGAGCACCCACAGGTGTGAGCAAGCACCCACAGGGTGAGCGAGCACCCACAGGTGTGAGCAAGCACCCACAGGTGTGAGCGAGCACCCACAGGTGTGAGCGAGCACCCACAGGTGTGAGCGAGCACCCACAGGTGTGAGCGAGCACCCACAGGTGTGAGCGAGCACCCAAGGTGTGAGCGAGCACCCACAGGTGAACGAGCACCCACAGGTCTGAACGAGCACCCACAGGTCTGAAGAGCACCCACAGGTCTGAACGAGCACCCACAGGTCTGAACGAGCACCCACAGGTCTGAACAAGCACCCACAGGTCTGACCAAGCACCCACAGGTCTGAACAAGCACCCACAGGTCTGACCAAGCACCCACAGGTCTGACCAAGCACCACAGGTGGAGCGAGCACCCACAGGTGTGAGCGAGCACCCACAGGT
>WNGS01169478.1:27644-58688 GCA_020271785.1 Procambarus virginalis
GGTGTGAGCGAGCACCCACAGGTGTGAGCGAGCACCACAGGTGTGAGCGAGCACCCACAGGTGTGAGCGAGCACCCACAGGTGTGAGCGAGCACCCACAGGTGTGAGCGAGCACCCACAGGTGTGAGCGAGCACCCACAGGTGTGAGCGAGCACCCACAGGTGTGAGCAAGCACCCACAGGTGTGAGCAAGCACCCACAGGTGTGAGCAAGCACCCACAGGTGTGAGCAAGCACCCACAGGTGTGAGCAAGCACCCACAGGTGTGAGCAAGCACCCACAGGTGTGAGCAAGCACCCACAGGTGTGAGCAAGCACCCACAGGTGTGAGCAAGCACCCACAGGTGTGAGCGAGCACCCACAGGTGTGAGCGAGCACCCACAGGTGTGAGCCAGCACCCACAGGTTGAGCAGCACCCACAGGTGTGAGCCAGCACCCACAGGTGTGAGCGAGCACCCACAGGTGTGAGCGAGCACCCACAGGTGTGAGCGAGCACCCACAGGTGTGAGCGAGCACCCACAGGTGTGAGCGAGCACCCACAGGTGTGAGCGAGCACCCACAGGTGTGAGCGAGCACCCACAGGTGTGAGCGAGCACCCACAGGTGTGAGCGAGCACCCACAGGTGTGAGCGAGCACCCACAGGTGTGAGCGAGCACCCACAGGTGTGAGCGAGCACCCACAGGTCTGAGCGAGCACCCACAGGTCTGAGCGAGCACCCACAGGTCTGAACGAGCACCCACAGGTCTGAACGAGCACCCACAGGTCTGAACGAGCACCCACAGGTCTGAACGAGCACCCACAGGTCTGACCAAGCACCCACAGGTCTGACCAAGCACCCACAGGTCTGACCAAGCACCCACAGGGCTGACCAAACACCACAGGTCTGAACGAGCACCCACAGGTGTGAGCCAGCACCCACAGGTTGAGCCAGCACCCACAGGTGTGAGCCAGCACCCACAGGTGTGAGCGAGCACCCACAGGTGTGAGCGAGCACCCACAGGTGTGAGCCAGCACCAACAGGATGAGCCAGCACCCACAGGTGTGAGCCAGCACCCACAGGTGTGAGCGAGCACCCACAGGTGTGAGCGAGCACCCACAGGTGTGAGCGAGCACCCACAGGTGTGAGCGAGCACCCACAGGTGTGAGCGAGCACCCACAGGTCTGACCGAGCACCCACAGGTCTGAACGAGCACCCACAGGTCTGAACGAGCACCCACAGGTCTGAACGAGCACCCACAGGTCTGACCGAGCACCCACAGGTCTAAACCAGCACCCACAGGTGTGTGCCAGCACCCACAGGTGTGTGCCAGCACCCACAGGTGTGTGCCAGCACCCACAGGTGTGAGCCAGCACCCACAGGTGTGAGCGAGCACCCACAGGTGTGAGCGAGCACCCACAGGTGTGAGCGAGCACCCACAGGTGTGAGCGAGCACCCACAGGTGTGAGCAAGCACCCACAGGTGTGAGAAAGCACCCACAGGTGTGAGCGAGCACCCACAGGTGTGAGCGAGCACCCACAGGTGTGAGCGAGCACCCACAGGTGTGAGCGAGCACCCACAGGTGTGAGCGAGCACCCACAGGTGTGAGCGAGCACCCACAGGTGTGAGCGAGCACCCACAGGTGTGAGCGAGCACCCACAGGTGTGAGCGAGCACCCACAGGTGTGAGCGAGCACCCACAGGTGTGAGCGAGCACCCACAGGTGTGAGCGAGCACCCACAGGTGTGAGCGAGCACCCACAGGTGTGAGCGAGCACCCACAGGTGTGAGCGAGCACCCACAGGTGTGAGCGAGCACCCACAGGTGTGAGCGAGCACCCACAGGTGTGAGCGAGCACCCACAGGTGTGAGCGAGCACCCACAGGTGTGAGCGAGCACCCACAGGTGTGAGCGAGCACCCACAGGTGTGAGCGAGCACCCACAGGTGTGAGCGAGCACCCACAGTCTGAGCGAGCACCCACAGGTCTGAGCGAGCACCCACAGGTCTGAGCGAGCACCCACAGGTCTGAGCGAGCACCCACAGGTCTGAACGAGCACCCACAGGTCTGAACGAGCACCCACAGGTCTGAACGAGCACCCACAGGTCTGAACGAGCACCCACAGGTCTGACCAAGCACCCACAGGTCTGACCAAGCACCCACAGGTCTGACCAAGCACCCACAGGTCTGACCAAACCACCACAGGTCTAAACGAGCACCCACAGGTGTGAGCCAGCACCCACAGGTTGAGCCAGCACCCACAGGTGTGAGCCAGCACCACAGGTGTGAGCGAGCACCCACAGGTGTGAGCGAGCACCCACAGGTGTGAGCGAGCACCCACAGGTGTGAGCGAGCACCCACAGGTGTGAGCGAGCACCCACAGGTGTGAGCGAGCACCCACAGGTGTGAGCGAGCACCCACAGGTGTGAGCGAGCACCCACAGGTGTGAGCAAGCACCCACAGGTGTGAGCAAGCACCCACAGGTGTGAGCAAGCACCCACAGGTGTGAGCAAGCACCCACAGGTGTGAGCAAGCACCCACAGGTGTGAGCAAGCACCCACAGGTGTGAGCAAGCACCCACAGGTGTGAGCAAGCACCCACAGGTGTGAGCAAGCACCCACAGGTGTGAGCGAGCACCCACAGGTGTGAGCGAGCACCCACAGGTGAGCCAGCACCCACAGGTTGAGCCAGCACCCACAGGTGTGAGCCAGCACCCACAGGTGTGAGCCAGCACCCACAGGTGTGAGCGAGCACCCACAGGTGTGAGCGAGCACCCACAGGTGTGAGCGAGCACCCACAGGTGTGAGCGAGCACCCACAGGTGTGAGCGAGCACCCACAGGTGTGAGCGAGCACCCACAGGTGTGAGCGAGCACCCACAGGTGTGAGCGAGCACCCACAGGTGTGAGCGAGCACCCACAGGTGTGAGCGAGCACCCACAGGTGTGAGCGAGCACCCACAGGTGTGAGCGAGCACCCACAGGTGTGAGCGAGCACCCACAGGTGTGAGCGAGCACCCACAGGTCTGAACGAGCACCCACAGGTCTGAACGAGCACCCACAGGTCTGAACGAGCACCCACAGGTCTGACCGAGCACCCACAGGTGTGTGCCAGCACCCACAGGTGTGTGCCAGCACCCACAGGTGTGTGCCAGCACCCACAGGTGTGTGCCAGCACCCACAGGTGTGTGCCAGCACCCACAGGTGTGTGCCAGCACCCACAGGTGTGTGCCAGCACCCACAGGTGTGTGCCAGCACCCACAGGTGTGTGCCAGCACCCACAGGTGTGTGCCAGCACCCACAGGTGTGTGCCAGCACCCACAGGTGTGTGCCAGCACCCACAGGTGTGTGCCAGCACCCACAGGTGTGTGCCAGCACCCACAGGTGTGTGCCAGCACCCACAGGTGTGTGCCAGCACCCACAGGTGTGAGCCAGCACCCACAGGTGTGAGCCAGCACCCACAGGTGTGAGCAAGCACCCACAGGTGTGAGCAAGCACCCACAGGTGTGAGCAAGCACCCACAGGTGTGAGCAAGCACCCACAGGTGTGAGCAAGCACCCACAGGTGTGAGCAAGCACCCACAGGTGTGAGCAAGCACCCACAGGTGTGAGCAAGCACCCACAGGTGTGTGCCAGCACCCACAGGTGTGAGCCAGCACCCACAGGTGTGAGCCAGCACCCACAGGTGTGAGCCAGCACCCACAGGTGTGAGCCAGCACCCACAGGTGTGAGCCAGCACCCACAGGTGTGAGCCAGCACCCACAGGTGTGAGCAAGCACCCACAGGTGTGAGCAAGCACCCACAGGTGTGAGCAAGCACCCACAGGTGTGAGCAAGCACCCACAGGTGTGAGCAAGCACCCACAGGTGTGAGCAAGCACCCACAGGTGTGAGCAAGCACCCACAGGTGTGAGCAAGCACCCACAGGTGTGAGCGAGCACCCACAGGTGTGAGCGAGCACCCACAGGTGTGAGCGAGCACCCACAGGTGTGAGCGAGCACCCACAGGTGTGAGCGAGCACCCACAGGTGTGAGCGAGCACCCACAGGTGTGAGCGAGCACCCACAGGTGTGAGCGAGCACCCACAGGTGTGAGCGAGCACCCACAGGTGTGAGCGAGCACCCACAGGTGTGAGCCAGCACCCACAGGTGTGAGCCAGCACCCACAGGTGTGAGCGAGCACCCACAGGTGTGAGCGAGCACCCACAGGTGTGAGCGAGCACCCACAGGTGTGAGCGAGCACCCACAGGTGTGAGCGAGCACCCACAGGTGTGAGCGAGCACCCACAGGTGTGAGCGAGCACCCACAGGTGTGAGCGAGCACCCACAGGTGTGAGCGAGCACCCACAGGTGTGAGCGAGCACCCACAGGTGTGAGCGAGCACCCACAGGTGTGAGCGAGCACCCACAGGTGTGAGCGAGCACCCACAGGTGTGAGCGAGCACCCACAGGTGTGAGCGAGCACCCACAGGTGTGAGCGAGCACCCACAGGTGTGAGCGAGCACCCACAGGTGTGAGCAAGCACCCACAGGTGTGAGCAAGCACCCACAGGTGTGAGCAAGCACCCACAGGTGTGAGCAAGCACCCACAGGTGTGAGCAAGCACCCACAGGTGTGAGCAAGCACCCACAGGTGTGAGCAAGCACCCACAGGTGTGAGCAAGCACCCACAGGTGTGAGCAAGCACCCACAGGTGTGAGCGAGCACCCACAGGTGTGAGCGAGCACCCACAGGTGTGAGCGAGCACCCACAGGTGTGAGCCAGCACCCACAGGTGTGAGCCAGCACCCACAGGTGTGAGCGAGCACCCACAGGTGTGAGCGAGCACCCACAGGTGTGAGCGAGCACCCACAGGTGTGAGCGAGCACCCACAGGTGTGAGCGAGCACCCACAGGTGTGAGCGAGCACCCACAGGTGTGAGCGAGCACCCACAGGTGTGAGCGAGCACCCACAGGTGTGAGCGAGCACCCACAGGTGTGAGCGAGCACCCACAGGTGTGAGCGAGCACCCACAGGTGTGAGCGAGCACCCACAGGTGTGAGCGAGCACCCACAGGTCTGAACGAGCACCCACAGGTCTGAACGAGCACCCACAGGTCTGAACGAGCACCCACAGGTCTGACCGAGCACCCACAGGTCTAAACCAGCACCCACAGGTGTGTGCCAGCACCCACAGGTGTGTGCCAGCACCCACAGGTGTGTGCCAGCACCCACAGGTGTGTGCCAGCACCCACAGGTGTGTGCCAGCACCCACAGGTGTGTGCAGCACCCACAGGTGTGTGCCAGCACCCACAGGTGTGTGCCAGCACCCACAGGTGTGTGCCAGCACCCACAGGTGTGTGCCAGCACCCACAGGTGTGTGCCAGCACCCACAGGTGTGTGCCAGCACCCACAGGTGTGAGCCAGCACCCACAGGTGTGAGCCAGCACCCACAGGTGTGAGCAAGCACCCACAGGTGTGAGCAAGCACCCACAGGTGTGAGCAAGCACCCACAGGTGTGAGCAAGCACCCACAGGTGTGAGCAAGCACCCACAGGTGTGAGCAAGCACCCACAGGTGTGAGCAAGCACCCACAGGTGTGAGCAAGCACCCACAGGTGTGTGCCAGCACCCACAGGTGTGTGCCAGCACCCACAGGTGTGTGCCAGCACCCACAGGTGTGTGCCAGCACCCACAGGTGTGTGCCAGCACCCACAGGTGTGAGCCAGCACCCACAGGTGTGAGCCAGCACCCACAGGTGTGAGCAAGCACCCACAGGTGTGAGCAAGCACCCACAGGTGTGAGCAAGCACCCACAGGTGTGAGCAAGCACCCACAGGTGTGAGCAAGCACCCACAGGTGTGAGCAAGCACCCACAGGTGTGAGCAAGCACCCACAGGTGTGAGCAAGCACCCACAGGTGTGAGCAAGCACCCACAGGTGTGAGCAAGCACCCACAGGTGTGAGCGAGCACCCACAGGTGTGAGCGAGCACCCACAGGTGTGAGCGAGCACCCACAGGTGTGAGCGAGCACCCACAGGTGTGAGCGAGCACCCACAGGTGTGAGCGAGCACCCACAGGTGTGAGCGAGCACCCACAGGTGTGAGCGAGCACCCACAGGTGTGAGCCAGCACCCACAGGTTGAGCCAGCACCCACAGGTGTGAGCCAGCACCCACAGGTGTGAGCGAGCCCACAGGTGTGAGCGAGCACCCACAGGTGTGAGCGAGCACCCACAGGTGTGAGCGAGCACCCACAGGTGTGAGCGAGCACCCACAGGTGTGAGCGAGCACCCACAGGTGTGAGCGAGCACCCACAGGTGTGAGCGAGCACCCACAGGTGTGAGCGAGCACCCACAGGTGTGAGCGAGCACCCACAGGTGTGAGCGAGCACCCACAGGTGTGAGCGAGCACCCACAGGTGTGAGCGAGCACCCACAGGTGTGAGCGAGCACCCACAGGTGTGAGCGAGCACCCACAGGTGTGAGCGAGCACCCACAGGTCTGAACGAGCACCCACAGGTCTGAACGAGCACCCACAGGTCTGAACGAGCACCCACAGGTCTGAACGAGCACCCACAGGTCTGAACGAGCACCCACAGGTCTGACCGAGCACCCACAGGTGTGTGCCAGCACCCACAGGTGTGTGCCAGCACCCACAGGTGTGTGCCAGCACCCACAGGTGTGTGCCAGCACCCACAGGTGTGCCAGCACCCACAGGTGTGAGCCAGCACCCACAGGTGTGAGCCAGCACCCACAGGTGTGAGCAAGCACCCACAGGTGTGAGCAAGCACCCACAGGTGTGAGCAAGCACCCACAGGTCTGAGCGAGCACCCACAGGTGTGAGCGAGCACCCACAGGTGTGAGCGAGCACCCACAGGTGTGAGCGAGCACCCACAGGTCTGAGCGAGCACCCACAGGTCTGAGCGAGCACCCACAGGTCTGAGCGAGCACCCACAGGTCTGACCGAGCACCCACAGGTCTGACCGAGCACCCACAGGTCTGAGCGAGCACCCACAGGTCTGACGAGCACCCACAGGTCTGACAGCGAGCACCCACAGGTCTGACGAGCACCACAGGTCTGAACGAGCACCCACAGGTCTGACCAAGCACCCACAGGTCTGACGAGCACCCACAGGTCTGACCGAGCACCCACAGGTCTGACCCGACACCCACAGGTCTAAACGAGCACCCACAGGTCTGAGCGAGCACCCACAGGTCTGAAAGAGCAACCCAGGTCTGAACGAGCACCCACAGGTCTGACAAGCACCCACAGGTCTGACACAAGCACCCACAGGTCTGAACAAGCACCCACAGGTGTGAGCAAGCACCCACAGGTGTGAGCGAGCACCACAGGTGTGAGCGAGCACCCACAGGGTGAGCGAGCACCCACAGGTGTGAGCGAGCACCCACAGGTGTGAGCGAGCACCCACAGGTGTGAGCGAGCACCACAGGTGTGAGCGAGCACCCACAGGTGTGAGCGAGCACCCACAGGTCTGAGCGAGCACCCACAGGTCTGAGCGAGCACCCACAGGTCTGAGCGAGCACCCACAGGTCTGAGCGAGCACCCACAGGTCTGAGCGAGCACCACAGGTCTGAACGAGCACCCACAGGTCTGAGCGAGCACCCACAGGTCTGAGCGAGCACCCACAGGTGTGAGCGAGCACCACAGGTGTGAGCGAGCACCCACAGGTGTGAGCGAGCACCCACAGGTGTGAGCGAGCACCCACAGGTGTGAGCGAGCACCCACAGGTGTGAGCAGCACCCACAGGTGTGAGCAAGCACCCACAGGGTGAGCAAGCACCCACAGGTGTGAGCAAGCACCCACAGGTGTGAGCAAGCACCCACAGGTGTGAGCAAGCACCCACAGGTGTGAGCAGCACCCACAGGTGTGAGCAAGCACCCACAGGTGTGAGCAAGCACCCACAGGTGTGAGCAAGCACCCACAGGTGTGAGCAAGCACCCACAGGGTGAGCGAGCACCCACAGGTGTGAGCAAGCACCACAGGTGTGAGCAAGCACCCACAGGTGTGAGCGAGCACCCACAGGTGTGAGCGAGCACCCACAGGTGTGAGCAAGCACCCACAGGTCTGACCAACACCCACAGGTCTGACCAAGCACCCACAGGTCTGACCAAGCACCCACAGGTCTGACCGAGCACCCACAGGTCTGACCGAGCACCCACAGGTCTGACCGAGCACCCACAGGTCTGACCGAGCACCCACAGGTCTGACCGAGCACCCACAGGTCTGACCGAGCACCACAGGTCTGACCGAGCACCCACAGGGTCTGACCGAGCACCCACAGGTCTGACCGAGCACCCACAGGTCTGACCGAGCACCCACAGGTCTGAACGAGCACCCACAGGTCTGACCGAGCACCCACAGGTCTGACCGAGCACCCACAGGTCTGACCGAGCACCCACAGGTCTGACGAGCACCCACAGGTCTGACGAAGCACCCACAGGTCTGACAGCCCCAAGGTCTGAACAAGCACCCACAGGTCTGAGCGAGCACCCACAGGTCTACACAAGCACCCACAGGTCTGAGCGAGCACCCACAGGTGTGAGCGAGCACCCACAGGTCTGAGCGAGCACCCACAGGTCTGAACGAGCACCCACAGGTCTGAACGAGCACCCACAGGTCTGAGCAAGCACCCACAGGTCTGAGCAAGCACCACAGGTCTGAGCGAGCACCCACAGGTGTGAGCGAGCACCCACAGGTGTGAGCGAGCACCCACAGGTGTGAGCGAGCACCCACAGGTGAGCGAGCACCCACAGGTGTGAGCGAGCACCCACAGGTGTGAGCGAGCACCCACAGGTGTGAGCGAGCACCCACAGGTGTGAGCGAGCACCCACAGGTGTGAGCGAGCACCACAGGTGTGAGCGAGCACCCACAGGTGTGACGAGCACCCACAGTCTGAGCGAGCACCCACAGGTCTGAGCGAGCACCCACAGGTCTGAACGAGCACCCACAGGCTGACACGAGCACCCACAGGTCTGCGAGCACCCACAGGTCCTGAACGAGCACCCACAGGTCTGAACGAGCACCCACAGGTCTGACCGAGCACCCCAGGTCTGACCGAGCACCCACAGGTGTGAGCGAGCACCCCCAGGTCTGAGCGAGCACCCACAGGTCTGAGCGAGCACCACAGGTGTGAGCGAGCACCCACAGGTGTGAGCGAGCACCCACAGGTCTGAGCGAGCACCCACGGTGTGAGCGAGCACCCACAGGTCTGAGCGAGCACCCACAGGTCTGAGCGAGCACCCACAGGTCTGAGCGAGCACCCACAGGTCTGAGCGAGCACCCACAGGTCTGAGCGAGCACCACAGGTCTGAGCGAGCACCCACAGGTCTGAGCGAGCACCCACAGGTCTACACAGCACCCACAGGTCTGACCGAGCACCCACAGGCTGACCGAGCACCCACAGGTCTGACCNCAGCGTAGGATGACTAAGTTAATTCCCCAAATTAGAAATCTTTCTATGAAGAAAGATTAACAAAGCTTAATTTGCATTCACTGGAAAGGCGAAGAGTTAGGGGTGACATGATAAAGGTTTACAAGTGGATGAATGGACATAACAAAGGGGATATTAATAGGGTATTGAAAGTATCAACACAGGACAGAACGCGAAACAATGGGTATAAATTGGATAAGTTAGATTTAGGAAGACTTGGGTAAATACTGGTTCAGTAACAGGGTTGTTGATTTGTGGAACCAATTGCCGCGTAACATTGTGGAGGTGGGGTCCCTCGATTGTTTCAAGCATGGGTGGACATGTATATGAGTGGGATTGGGTGATTATAAATAGGAGCTGCCTCGTATGGGCCAATAGGCCTTCTGCAGTTGCCTTTGTTCTTATGTTCTTATGTTCTTATGAGCAAGCACCCACAGGTCTACACAAGACCCAAAGGCCAAACAAGCACCCACTGGTCTACACAACACCCAAAGGTCCAAAAAGCACCCACAGGTCTGACCGAGCACCCACAGTCTGACCGAGCACCACCAGGTCTGACCGAGCACCCACAGGTCTGACCGAGCACCCACAGGTCTGACCGAGCACCCACTCTGACCGAGCACCCACAGGTCTGACCGAGCACCCCAGGTCTGACCGAGCACCCACAGGTCTGACCGAGCCCCACAGGTCTGACCGAGCACCCACATGTCTGACCAAGCACCCACAGGTCTGACCGAGCACCCACAGTCTGAACGAGCACCCACAGGTCTGACCAAACTCCCACAGGGCTGACCAAACTCCCACAGGTGAGCGAGCACCCACAGGTGTGAGCGAGCACCCACAGGTCTGACCGAGCACCCACAGGTCTGACCGAGCACCCACAGGTCTACACAAGAACCCAAGGTCCAAACAGCACCCACAGGTCTACACAAGCACCCAAGGTCAAAACAAGCACCCACAGGTCTGACAAGCACCCACAGGTCTGACCAGCACCCACAGGTCTGACCAAGCACCCACAGGTCTGACCACCCACCCAGGTCTGACCGAGCACCCACAGGTCTGACCAGCACCCACAGGTCTAACCAGCACCCACAGGTCTAATGAGCACCCACAGGTCTGACCAAGCACCCACAGGTCTGACCGAGCACCACAGGTCTAACAAGCACCCACAGGTCTGAACGAGCACCCACAGGTCTACCAAGCACCCACAGGTCTGACGAGCACCCACAGGTCTGACCAAGCACCCACAGGTCTAAACGAGCGCCCACAGGTCTGACGAAGCACCCACAGGTCTAAACGAGCACCCACAGGTCTGACGAAGCACCCACAGGTCTAAACGAGCACCCACAGGGCTGACCAAACTCCCACAGGTCTAAACGAGCACCCACAGGTGTGAGCGAGCACCCACAGGTGTGAGCGAGCACCCACAGGTGTGAACGAGCACCCACAGGTGTGAACGAGCACCCACAGGTGTGAGCGAGCACCCACAGGTGTGAGCGAGCACCCACAGGGTGAGCGAGCACCCCAGGTTGAGCGAGCACCCACAGGTGTGAGCGAGCACCCACAGGTGTGAGCGAGCACCCACAGGTGTGAGCGAGCACCCACACGTGTGAGCGAGCACCCACAGGTGTGAGCGAGCACCCACACGTGTGAGCGAGCACCCACAGGTGTGAGCGAGCACCCACAGGTGTGAGCGAGCACCCACAGGTGTGAGCGAGCACCACAGGTGTGAGCGAGCACCCACAGGTGTGAGCGAGCACCACAGGTGTGAACGAGCACCCACAGGTGTGAGCGAGCACCCACAGGTGTGAGCGAGCACCCACACGTGTGAGCGAGCACCCACAGGTGTGAGCGAGCACCCACAGGTGTGAGCGAGCACCCACAGGTGTGAGCGAGCACCCACAGGTGTGAGCGAGCACCCACAGGTGTGAGCGAGCACCCACAGGTGTGAGCGAGCACCCACAGGTGTGAGCGAGCACCCACAGGTCGTGAGCGAGCACCCACAGGTCTGAGCGAGCACCCACAGGTCTGAGCGAGCACCCACAGGTCTGAGCGAGCACCACAGGTCTGAGCGAGCACCCACAGGTCTGAGCGAGCACCACAGGTCTGAGCGAGCACCCACAGGTCTGAGCGAGCACCCACAGGTCTGAGCGAGCACCCACAGGTCTGACCGAGCACCCACAGGTCTGACCGAGCACCCACAGGTCTGAACGAGCACCCACAGGTCTGACCGAGCACCCACAGGTCTGACGAGCACCCACAGGTCTGAACGAGCACCCACAGGTCTGACCGAGCACCCACAGGTCTGACCGAGCACCCACAGGTCTACACAAGCACCCAAAGGTCCAAACAAGCACCCACAGGTCTGAGCGAGCACCCACAGGTGTGAGCGAGCACCCACAGGTCTGAGCGAGCACCCACAGGTCTGAGCGAGCACCCACAGGTCTGAGCGAGCACCCACAGGTCTGAGCGAGCACCCACAGGTCTGAGCGAGCACCCACAGGTCTGAGCGAGCACCCACAGGTCTGAGCGAGCACCCACAGGTCTGAGCGAGCACCCACAGGTCTGAGCGAGCACCCACAGGTCTGAGCGAGCACCCACAGGTCTGAGCGAGCACCCACAGGTCTGAGCGAGCACCCACAGGTCTGAACGAGCACCCACAGGTCTGAACGAGCACCCACAGGTCTGAACGAGCACCCACAGGTCTGAACGAGCACCCACAGGTCTGAACGAGCACCCACAGGTCTGACCGAGCACCCACAGGTCTGACCAAGCACCCACAGGTCTGACGAGCACCCACAGGTGTGAGCGAGCACCCACAGGTGTGAGCGAGCACCCACAGGTGTGAGCGAGCACCCACAGGTGTGAGCGAGCACCCACAGGTGTGAGCGAGCACCCACAGGTGTGAGCGAGCACCCACAGGTGTGAGCGAGCACCCACAGGTCTGAGCGAGCACCCACAGGTCTGAGCGAGCACCCACAGGTCTGAGCGAGCACCCACAGGTCTGAGCGAGCACCCACAGGTCTGAGCGAGCACCACAGGTCTGAGCGAGCACCCACAGGTCTGAGCGAGCACCCACAGGTCTGACCGAGCACCCACAGGTCTGAACGAGCACCCACAGGTCTGAACGAGCACCCACAGGTCTGAACGAGCACCCACAGGTCTGAACGAGCACCCACAGGTCTGAACGAGCACCCACAGGTCTGAACGAGCACCCACAGGTCTGACCAAGCACCCACAGGTCTGAACGAGCACCCACAGGTCTGACCAGCACCCACAGGTCTGAGCAAGCACCCACAGGTCTGAGCGAGCACCCACAGGTGTGAGCGAGCACCCACAGGTGTGAGCGAGCACCCACAGGTGTGAGCGAGCACCCACAGGTGTGAGCGAGCACCCACAGGTGTGAGCGAGCACCCACAGGTGTGAGCGAGCACCCACAGGTGTGAGCGAGCACCCACAGGTGTGAGCGAGCACCCACAGGTGTGAGCGAGCACCCACAGGTGTGAGCGAGCACCCACAGGTGTGAGCGAGCACCCACAGGTGTGAGCGAGCACCCACAGGTGTGAGCGAGCACCCACAGGTGTGAGCGAGCACCCACAGGTGTGAGCGAGCACCCACAGGTGTGAGCGAGCACCCACAGGTGTGAGCGAGCACCCACAGGTGTGAGCGAGCACCCACAGGTGTGAGCGAGCACCCACAGGTGTGAGCGAGCACCCACAGGTGTGAGCGAGCACCCACAGGTGTGAGCGAGCACCCACAGGTGTGAGCGAGCACCCACAGGTGTGAGCGAGCACCCACAGGTGTGAGCGAGCACCCACAGGTGTGAGCGAGCACCCACAGGTGTGAGCGAGCACCCACAGGTGTGAGCGAGCACCCACAGGTGTGAGCGAGCACCCACAGGTGTGAGCGAGCACCCACAGGTGTGAGCGAGCACCCACAGGTCTGAGCGAGCACCCACAGGTCTGAGCGAGCACCCACAGGTCTGAGCGAGCACCCACAGGTCTGAGCGAGCACCCACAGGTCTGAGCGAGCACCCACAGGTCTGAGCGAGCACCCACAGGTCTGAGCGAGCACCCACAGGTCTGAGCGAGCACCCACAGGTCTGAGCGAGCACCCACAGGTCTGAGCGAGCACCCACAGGTCTGAACGAGCACCCACAGGTCTGACCGAGCACCCACAGGTCTGACCGAGCACCCACAGGTCTGACCGAGCACCCACAGGTCTGACACAAGCACCCACAGGTCTGACAAGCACCCACAGGTCTGAGCGAGCACCCACAGGTGTGAGCGAGCACCCACAGGTCTGAGCGAGCACCCACAGGTGTGAGCGAGCACCCACAGGTCTGAGCGAGCACCCACAGGTCTGAGCGAGCACCCACAGGTCTGAGCGAGCACCCACAGGTCTGAGCGAGCACCCACAGGTCTGAGCGAGCACCCACAGGTCTGAGCGAGCACCCACAGGTCTGAGCGAGCACCCACAGGTCTGAGCGAGCACCCACAGGTCTGAGCGAGCACCCACAGGTCTGAGCGAGCACCCACAGGTCTGAACGAGCACCCACAGGTCTGAACGAGCACCCACAGGTCTGAACGAGCACCCACAGGTCTGAACGAGCACCCACAGGTCTGACCAGCACCCACAGGTCTGACCAAGCACCCACAGGTCTGAACGAGCACCCACAGGTGTGAGCAAGCACCCACAGGTGTGAGCGAGCACCCACAGTGTGAGCGAGCACCCACAGGTGTGAGCGAGCACCCACAGGTGTGAGCGAGCACCCACAGGTGTGAGCGAGCACCCACAGGTCTGAGCGAGCACCCACAGGTCTGAGCGAGCACCCACAGGTCTGAGCGAGCACCCACAGGTCTGAGCGAGCACCCACAGGTCTGAGCGAGCACCCACAGGTCTGAGCGAGCACCCACAGGTCTGAGCGAGCACCAACAGGTCTGAGCGAGCACCCACAGGTCTGAGCGAGCACCCACAGGTCTGACCGAGCACCCACAGGTCTAAACGAGCACCCACAGGTCTAAACGAGCACCCACAGGTCTAAACGAGCACCCACAGGTCTAAACGAGCACCCACAGGTCTGAACGAGCACCCACAGGTCTGAACGAGCACCCACAGGTCTAAACGAGCACCCACAGGTCTAAACGAGCACCCACAGGTCTAAATGAGCACCCACAGGTCTGACCAAGCACCCGAGGTCTAAACGAGCACCCACAGGTCTAAACTAGCACCCACAGGTCTAAACAAGCACCCACAGGTCTGAACGAGCACCCATAGGTCTGAACGAGCACCCACAGGTCTGATTGAGCACCAACAGGTCTGACCAAGCACCCACAGGTCTACACAAGCACCCAAAGGTCCACACAAGCACCCACTGGTCTACACAAGCACCCAAAGGTCCAAACAAGCACCCACAGGTCTGACCAAGCACCCACAGGTCTGACCAAGCACCCACAGGTCTGACCAAGCACCCACAGGTCTGACCAGGCATCCACAGGTCTGACCAGGCACCCACAGGTCTGACCAGGCACCCACAGGTCTGACCAAGCACCCACAGGTCTAAGCAAGCACCCACAGGTCTGACCAAACTCCCACAGGTCTAAACAAGCACCCACAGGTCTGACCATGCGCCCACAGGTCTGACGAAGCACCCACAGGTCTAAACGAGCACCCACAGGTCTGACCAAGCACCCACGCGTGTGAACAACCACCCACCTTGTGAGCAAGAACCCACACGTGTGAACAAGCACCCTGACGTGTGAGCAAGCACCAACACGTGTGAGCAAGCACCCACTCGTGTGAGCAAGCACCTACACGTGTGAGCAAGCACCCACAGGTGTGAGCAAGCACCCACAGGTCTGACCAAGCACCCACAAGTCTACACAAGCACCCACAGGTCTGACCAAGCACCCACAGGTCTGACCAAGCACCCACAGGTCTGACCAAGCACCCACAGGTCTGACCAAGCACCCACAGGTCTGACCGAGCACCCACAGGTCTCACCGAGCACCCACAGATCTAACCGAGCACCCACAGGTCTGACCGAGCACCCACAGGTCTGACCGAGCACCCACAGGTCTGACCGAGCACCCACAGGTCTAAACGAGCACCCACAGGTCTAAACGAGCACCCACAGGTCTAAATGAGCACCCACAGGTCTGACCAAGCACCCAGAGGTCTAAACGAGCACCCACAGGTCTAAACTAGCACCCACAGGTCTAAACAAGCACCCACAGGTCTGAACGAGCACCCACAGGTCTGAACGAGCACCCACAGGTCTGATTGAGCACCAACAGGTCTGACCAAGCACCCACACGTCTACACAAGCACCCAAAGGTCTACACAAGCACCCAAAGGTCCAAACAAGCACCCACAGGTCAGACCAAGCACCCACAGGTCTGACCAAGCACCCACAGGTCTGACCAAGCACCCACAGGTCTGACCAAGCACCCACAGGTCTGACCAAGCACCCACAGGTCTGACCAAGCACCCACAGGTCTGACCAAGCGCCCACAGGTCTAAGCAAGCACCCACAGGTCTAAGCAAACTCCCACAGGTCTAAACAAGCACCCACAGGTCTGACCAAGCACCCACGCGTGTGAACAAGCACCCACCTTGTGAGCAAGAACCCACACGTGTGAACAAGCACCCTGACGTGTGAACAAGCACCCTGATGTGTGAGCAAGCACCCACACGTGTGAGCAAGCACCCACACGTGTGAGCAAGCACCCACACGTGTGAGCAAGCACCCACACGTGTGAGCAAGCACCCACAGGTCTGACCAAGCACCCACAGGTCTGACCAAGCACCCACAGGTCTACACAAGCACCCAAAGGTCCAAACAATCACCCACTGGTCTACACAAGCACCCAAAGGTCCAAACAAGCACCCACAGGTCTGACCAAGCACCCACAGGTCTGACCAAGCACCCACAGGTCTAAACGAGCACCCACAGGTCTAAACGAGCACCCACAGGTCTAAACGAGCACCCACAGGTCTAAACGAGCACCCACAGGTCTAAACGAGCACCCACAGGTCTAAACGAGCACCCACAGGTCTGAACGAGCACCCACAGGTCTGACCAAGCACCCACAGGTCTGACCAAGCACCCACAGGTCTGACCAAGCACCCACAGGTCTGACCAAGCACCCACAGGTCTACACAAGCACCCACAGGTCTGACCAAGCACCCACTGGTCTACACAAGCACCCAAAGGTCCGAGCGAGCACCCACAGGTCCGAGCGAGCACCCACAGGTCCGAGCGAGCACCCACAGGTCCGAGCGAGCACCCACAGGTCCGAGCGAGCACCCACAGGTCCGAGCGAGCACCCACAGGTCCGAGCGAGCACCCACAGGTCCGAACGAGCACCCACAGGTCTGACCAAGCACCCACAGGTCAACACAAGCACCCACAGGTCTGAACGAGCACCCACAGGTGTGAGCAAGAACCCACAGGTGTGAGCAAGCACCCACAGGTCTGACCGAGCACCCACAGGTCTGACCGAGCACCCACAGGTCTGAACGAGTACCTACAGGTCTGAACGAGCACCCACAGGTCTACACGAGCACCCAAAGGTCCAAACAAGCACCCACAGGTCTGACCAAGCGCCCACTGGTCTACACAAGCACCCAAAGGTCCAAACAAGCACCCACAGGTGTGAGCAAGCACCCACAGGTGTCATGACCTTGGAGTCATTGGAGATGGGTTTGTGGATTACCTGACCTAGCAGTTATGCCTTTGGGGAGATCTCCCCCCTCCCCCCCCTGGCATATGCATTAATGATATATATGCATATGCCAGCCAGTCCAAGCCTAATCTTAAGATAATTCTCCTATCTCTCAATTTATTCTTTACCTACTCTTCACAGCAAGTCTTTGTCACCCACATTGAACAATATTCTAAGTCTTCACCACCCCAAAACTTGCCTCGCCACCCAGCTTTTACCTTACCATACATCTTTGCTACCTTCATTTGGTTTGGATTTAACATTCAAGGTTAAATGTTCGCCCTTGATCACCTAGCAGCAATTGAGGATACAGATGTAAGCTGAGAGGAGAGTCGCGTTCCGAGTGTAAACTAGTAGAACGTAAGTCAAGAAACTGCAGATGGCCTATTGTCCTGCACGTGGCACTTCCTATTTATATCCACCCACACTCATTCATATACGTCTAACCTAAGCTTGAAACAATCAAAGATTCCTATGCCTATTATGGTCCAGTAATAATGATCCAGTGATCCAGTAGTACGATCCACAATCGACTTGAGAATGGTCCACGACGGACCGAAACGTCGTCGTCCCTTTACTTTCTAGTGTGTGGTTTGGTCAACATATTTCAGCCACGTTATTGTGACTCGTCGTCTGCACATGATCCAGTAATTTGTTCCACAAATCCACAACCCAGTTACCAAACCAGTATTTACCCAGGTATTTCCTAAATCTAAACTTATCTTCATTTAAAGCCTTATCAATAACTCCCGTGTTATGCCCATTCATCCACTTGTACACTTCAATCATGTCACGCTAAGGTTTTTCCAACATCTCTTCATACGGAAGCTTTCTAATTTGCGGGATTAACTTTGTCATGCTAACTGACGTGTTCTAGTGAATTATGTCCATTCTTTACCATGGCGACCGAAACTGAACTGCATAATCTAAATGGGACCTAAAAATAATACGTTAATAAACCCAGCCGACTTATTGCTAACTCTTCTATAAATAAATCTATGGGAAAGAAAAGCTCTGAGCCTGCTAACAAGAGTGTACAACGCCACAAGGGCCGTGACGAGGAGTCGAACCTGCGTCCGAGAGCATCCCAGACGCTGCCTTAATCCACTGAGCTACGACATGGTCAAAAGGAATTGAAACCGAAGTTCTACTGAACTTACTGGATCCTGCAGCCTCTCCGAGGCACAAACCAGGGTTAGTTTAACAAGAATGTGAAGTTGACTACGCCCATCTAGTTCCACCCGCTCCTTCCCAGAACTAGTTGTTAAATAAGCACTTTACCTTGACTCCTCTGATCCAACACTTGTCCACACTTGCCACACTCCTGAAAAAATATTTTTTACATATATTAAGGGCAAGTATAAGTAAGTAATTATCAAAAGAAGGCACCAAACCGGGAAGGCTATGTACCACCAGGGTAAGTATAAACAGTTTATTTCAAATACAATCGTGTAGGAAAATACAATTATGAATTTCAAGAACACTGGAAAAGGTGAAATTGCAATGGATATTAATTACAGATTGTATCAACAATGGCGAGTAGACAAGACTGATAAGACCGCAATACCCTAACGAAATACCTTTTTGTCTCTGACTCATGAGGCTATGGTTAAGGATCAATGTTCTTTTAAAGTTACATAGAAACACATTATCTTATCAGGGTCTTCCACTAAAACAAACCTTTAGCTAACCTTAGTTAAAAGTACTGTGTATTATTAATTTATTTAGCTGTGTATTGGCCTAAATTATATAAACAACATGCTTAAAACAACTGAGTACAGTATATGGTCCATGAGCACTAAACCAACGTTAGAAGCCTAGTGGTTACATTGTCAAAAATGACCATTTACAGGTGAATCCATTTTACATCGCAGAGTAAACAAAATGGAAACAAATAACATCTTCCATCTATTAGATAAACAATTATCTAGTCGTCCCTTCACTTTCTAGTGTGTGGTTTGGTCAACATATTTCAGCCCCGTTATTGTGACTCCTCGTCTGCAATTATCTTCCCCATTTATCTGCACAATTGTTATCCTGATATGACCACTCCATCGCCCTAGTCGTTAACACTAAACACTCTAGGGCGACTTGTTGCTAAACATTATATGCCACCTTTAGCTTAGCTACAACACACCTTGTGTATATTATCAAACTACCTTTAATGTCATAATGCAGCAGTTTGAGCGCTCAAAATACAGATAGACAAACTTCTCAGGAACCGTAGGGGAACCTTTGACAAGCCGCCGGCTTCCTGTTGCCGTAGAGGGCACTATGGAGTAGCCCTCTGGTAAATTTAAGTCAATATTACCTAGGAGTTATGATGTACCAGCCATTAAACATCTGGGACTCTCAGTTAATATAAAAACAATCCTTAAGAATAGTTAAACGAATCTTTGACTTAAACGAACAACATTGAATATTCAACTGTACGAGTCTCTGTTGTGGTCCCATCTGGCCTACTGTATCCTAATATGGAAACCTCACTTCAAAAAGACATCAATGATTTTCCGCTTTAGAGAAAGTTCAAGACAGCAACAACAATCATGCCAGAACTTGTTCAACTGTCACTACCACGAATCTTTGAAGGACTAACACTATAAATGTTTAAATTGTTATAGATTTTGATAGATTAACCTAAAAATTTTGTTCGAATTACCTACTTAATATTATCTGTTAGATTAAGGCCCTGCCCGAAGCGCTACGCGTACTAGTGGCTTTACAAGAATGTAAACACACCATGCCATGTACTCTCAGAAACCCAATGTAACTTCTTGCAGATATATAAATAAATAAATAACAGCCGAGGCCTTTGTAATACTATTTTAATGCATTGCTTTATACTTTGTAATGTATTTTAGAGAAGTGTTTTGTATTTATAACCTCCAACTTGGTCAGTATTACAAATTAACAAAAAATAAAAATTATAATACTGACCAAATTGGAGGCTATTAATACAGACCACTTCTCTAAAATGCCATATTTGACACAGACAGGCTGGACAACAGCTTCAAGCTCAACACGCCACAATGTAACACAGAAAATAGGTGTGTTGTTCCCCCCCCCCCTCCCATAGGGTTATTAACCCATGAACCTGCTTAACCACTCAAGTCGTAAATGCCGAGTCATTCCTTTTGTTCACAATATACACAAGACAAATCCTCAATAAAATAAGGGAGGGGAGTAGGAAGGCTGATCTTTGACAAGGCGCCGCCGTCCTGTCCCCGTCGAGGCCACTGTAGATGGTGGGCCTTAGGTCAATTCATCATACGAGCCCTTCTCCTTCCATCATTCTGAATCATGCTCATCGTACTAACCTGCCCCCCCCCTCCCCCCCCCCCCACCATCTTCACACAATCTGTGGCCAAAATTTCTCGTGTCATTCAGATTTTCATCAAAATATGTCGAAGATTTCTCTTTGGGTTGTTTTAAGGGGCCTGACAGCCGAGTGGACAGCGCTTCGGATTCGTAATCCTGAGGTTCCGGGTTCGATCCCCGGTGGAGGCTGAAACAAATGGGCACTTTCTTTCACCCTGATGACCCTGTTCAGCTATTAGTAAATAAGTACCTGGGAGTTAGACAGCTGCTACGGGCTGCTTCCTGGGGATGTGTAAGAAAAGGAAGGCCTGGTCGAGGACCGGGACGCGGGGACGCTAAGCCCCGAAATCATCTCAAGATAACCTTACGATTGATGGCTAACTATTGGCATGGCTATTAAGGCCACCACCAGCGCCCTAATGACTTAACTAGCGAGTACACCTATGGCTGCTACCTGACAATCACTTCTATATTTTGTCTAAATACATAAAATATATAAAAAATTAACGAATAACAACATGAAGTACACACCCGTACAATCCTTCCTATATTATGACTGAGTAATGATATCTGTAACACATTTATTTTTGTTCACTGGTAATCAACATGACCCTTGCCAGGCGGCGGCTGGTCGACAAATGAGCCACACGTTAAGAAGCAGGACTCCCAGACGCGCCACTCACCCTTACTTCACCATAATATCTAAACTGTCAACCTCTAATACAGTTAAGCATCTGACCACCAGAGGCGCTAATGCTCCCCTGTTATTACGCCAGCCATATAATGATTGCTCTCATTATTCATTGTAACATTTAAATACATTCATGTTTTGTAGTGACAGTGTCAGACCTCGAAGGAAGAATTGAAACACCCTTCTGAAGATGTATTATTAAATACGAAGTACTTAAGGAAATTCCTTAAAAACTTAATTGACATTTATAAATAGCTTTTATAATAGTAAGTGATAATAAATATAATTCATAAGAATAAATATAAATTTTAAATAACATTTAAACTAACATTTACAATTACCATTTATAATTAGAAAAACTATTCTCACCCTCCGTCACTATGTGATGGAGTGCGAAAATATAAGTAAATTCAGAGACAATTCTATATTAAATGTTCCAGAGATGTGTAAATATTTAATTCAAAATGATCTGCTACCAGAAATTTTAACCAAATATCCCCAGTTTGCTAACTGTAGGTAGTAACTGAGTGATTGTAACCTATCCACCGCTGTCCACTGGATGGGAGAGGCGGTGTGCAGGACAAACATATAAATTGTGACACTAGCTCTCCACATATGTCAGTTGCTTAATTTAGAAACCGTACTTGTGGTCGGTCTCGAACCCATTAATGATGTGGCGATTGTGTATTGCATTATGTAACTAGTTCATCAAGATTGTAACTTGCTTAGCTAAAGAATTGTGGGGTTCAGTTGTTGTTGTTGTTATAGATTCAGCTGCTCGGAACAAGTTCCAAGTAGCACGGGTTATGGTGAGCCCGTAACTTACCTGGCACAGGAGCGGGGCAAGTAGCACGGGCTATGGTGAGCCCGTAACTTACCTGGCACAGGAGCGGGACAAGTAGCACGGGCTATGGTGAGCCCGTAACTTACCTGGCACAGGAGCGGGGCAAGTAGCACGGGCTATGGTGAGCCCGTAACTTACCTGGCACAGGAGCGGGACAAGTAGCACGGGCTATGGTGAGCCCGTAACTTACCTGCACAGGAGCGGGCAAGTAGCACGGGCTATGGTGAGCCCGTAACCTTACCGGCACAGGAGCGGGACAAGTAGCACGGGCTATGGTGAGCCCGTTGTGGACTTACCTGGCACAGGAGCGGGACAAGTAGCACGGGCTATGGTGAGCCCGTTGTGGACTTACCTGGCACAGGAGGGGCAAGTAGCACGGGCTATGGTGAGCCCGTTGTGGACTTACCTGGCTCAGGAGCAGTGCTGTGTGTGTGTGTTACACGACCAATGGGGTTCAGTCTCTGAGCCCATTATATTTGCCTCTGTAACCCTTTTCCACTACCGCCCACAGGATGGGTATGGGGTGCATAATATATGAACTAAACTAATTAACTCCTCGACCACAAGTACCTCTTGCTTCTCTCCCTCTGTCTCCATACAACGTAATGTTAATACGATGCTAATGGCTGTAACTCCTTTCACAGAAAGGCTACGGCGGCTCCGTAGATGTCTTACTGAACAGCCCTGCTGCAGGGTCTGTACTTTTGATAGAACACCTGTAGCGAGTACAAACAATATACTCACTACAGCCTCTCATTAGCTTAATGGTGTAACTAATTAGCACTAATTACACAAGCTATAGTCCTATCCCTACTTACAGGTAACATCTTTCCATCCTGAGGGAGGAAGCTGAAGTGTAGTCACCGAATATAAGCAAGCGAATTGTGAATAGCCAGGAGTACAGTTTCCACAGTCAGAATGTAGCACTCGGCGTATGCAGTTTCTAATCAACTCCAAGACGCTACAGCTTCGACACAGAGCAGACAGCAGACTACGACCGCATCCAACTACAACGCTCTCGCTCCCTATCAAGCTTAGACAAATTACGATTCCCCGTCGAGCCGCCACGCTCTCGCACATAGAGCTCGGCGACTCCGGCCACACTCAGCTCGCTGCTCCAAGCTCCGTCTCACCGTCTACGACACTGCTGTATCCAGGACTACTAAATAAATATGAAAGCCCCCTAAACACTGTGTATTTACTCTACTGAACAATGTAACATAATCGTACGTTACACACCCAACAAGAAAAACTAACTTCAAAATTATACATTATCTAGTGTAAGTGCACTCTTGTGCACTCGGGTTCGAGTACAAACTGACAACATGCAGATTGATTGATAAGATTAAAGCCACCCAAGAGGTGGCACGGGCATGAATAGCCCGTAAGTGGTGGCCCTTATGAGCCATTAACAGTATCGAGAGATGATACTGGAGATCTGTGGAGGTGCGACTGCACCCTGCGTGACGGGAGATGTCTCCCGGACCAAATACAACATGCACTCCAACACACAGTTTAAAAGCTAGTTGGTAATCTACCTTCTCACACACACTTTCTTAAATTGTAAAATTCAGCTGGAAAAAATCATCGGGTAAATGGGGAGACCTTTGACAAGCCGCCGGCTTCCTGTCCTCGTAGAGGCCACTAGTACGACCCCGATAGGCATACCGAGGTCGTTGGTTCGTGCCCACCTTCTGTCCTGTGGATTTTCTCAGATGATATATTAATGTGATTTCTGTGTTACTGATTGAGTATACTAGTATTAGGCCCTCAGGTAATCTAGGTAAACATTAAGAATGAGATAAAATTTAAATTTAAAATGTTAAAATTCAAATTTTTCATTGAAAAGAGTGTATAACAGAGAACTAGGGGCAAATTAAGCAAAACTTAAGTTAATTAAACAATTATTTAAAGGTGTGGAGGGGCAAAATACACTTAAATAATTATGTTTGGTTCGTAAGTAGATGCGTGTCTGTTGAATCCTGGCCCTAGACCTCACTACGTAGACACTGATAGATATAGTTAACTATCGACAGGTAACTAATACTCTTAGTTATTATTATTATTATACTATTACAAGAGTATATCCCGCCAGGAGCGTGACGTCACGTAAAGTGGACGTCACATGTTGTGAAAACAACATTGTGTGGCGCCTTGTGTCGTGGACGCTGGCGGGCACTACCTCCCACCACCACTGGTGAGTGGTGGTGTGACGGGGCTCTACTGTGCTGGTGTGGGGGACCGAGGCTCTATTGTGCTGGTGTGGGGGACAGAGGCTCTACTGTGCTGGTGTGGGGGACCAGAGCTCTACTGTGCTGGTGTGGGGGACCAGAGGCTCTACTGTACTGGTGTGGGGGGAGGAGAGGCTCTACTGTGCTAGTGTGGGGGGAGGAGAGCTCTACTGTGCTGGTGTGGGGGACCAGAGGCTCTACTGTGCTGGTGTGGGGGAGGAGAGGCTCTACTGTGCTAGTGTGGGGGGAGGAGAGGCTCTACTGTACTGGTGTGGGGACCAGAGGCTCTACTGTACTGGTGTGGGGGAGGGAGAGGCTCTACTGTGCTGGTGTGGGGGACCAGAGCTCTACTGTGCTGGTGTGGGGGGGACCAGCGGCTCTACTGTGCTGGTGTGGGGAGGAGAGGCTCTACTGTGCTGGTGTGGGGGAGGAGAGGCTCTACTGTACTGGTGTGGGGGACCAGAGGCTCTACTGTACTGGTGTGGGGGAGGAGAGGCTCTACTGTGCTGGTGTGGGGGACCAGAGGCTCTACTGTGCTGGTGTTGGGGACCAGAGGCTCTTCTGTGCTGGTGTGGGGGAGCAGAGGCTCTACTGTACTGGTGTGGGGAGCAGAGGCTCTACTGTACTGGTGTGGGGGAGCAGAGGCTCTACTGTGCTGGTGTGGGGGAGCAGAGGCTCTACTGTACTGGTGTGGGGAGCAGAGGCTCTACTGTACTGGTGTGGGGGAGCAGAGGCTCTACTGTACTGGTGTGGGGGAGCAGAGGCTCTACTGTACTGGTGTGGGGGAAGGAAGGCTCTACTGTGCTGGTGTGGGGGGAGGAGAGGCTCTACTGTGCTGGTGTGGGGGGAGGAGAGGCTCTACTGTGCTGGTGTGGGGGAGGAGAGGCTCTACTGTGCTGGTGTGGGGGACCAGAGGCTCTACTGTACTGGTGTGGGGGAGGAGAGGCTCTACTGTGCTGGTGTGGGGGGAGGAGAGGCTCTACTGTGCTGGTGTGGGGGAGCAGAGGCTCTACTGTGCTGGTGTGGGGGAGCAGAGGCTCTACTGTGCTGGTGTGGGGGAGCAGAGGCTCTACTGTGCTGGTGTGGGGGAGCAGAGGCTCTACTGTGCTGGTGTGGGGGGAGGAGAGGCTCTACTGTGCTGGTGTGGGGGAGCAGAGGCTCTACTGTGCTGGTGTGGGGGAGCAGAGGCTCTACTGTGCTGGTGTGGGGGAGCAGAGGCTCTACTGTGCTGGTGTTGGGGAGCAGAGGCTCTACTGTGCTGGTGTGGGGGAGCAGAGGCTCTACTGTGCTGGTGTGGGGGAGCAGAGGCTCTACTGTGCTGGTACTCACCTAATTGTACTCACCTAATTGTGCTTGCGGGGGTTGAGCTTTGGCTCTTTGGTCCCGCCTCTCAACTGTCAATCAACTGGTGTACAGATTCCTGAGCCTACTGGGCTCTATCATATTACACTTGAAGCTGTGTATGGAGTCAGCCTCCACCACATCACTGCCTAATGCATTCCATTTGGCAACCACTCTGACACTAAAAAAGTTCTTTCTAATATCTCTGTGGTTCATTTGGGCACTCAGTTTCCACCTGTGTCCCCTTGTGCGTGTGCCCCTTGTGTTAAATACCTGTCTTTATCTACCCTATCAATTCCCTTCAGAATCTTAAATGTGGTGATCATGTCCCCCCTAACTCTTCTGTCTTCCAGCGAAGTGAGATTTAATTCCCGTAGTCTCTCCTCGTAGCTCATACCTCTCAGCTCGGGCACTAGTCTGGTGGCAAACCTTTGATCCTTTTCCAGTTTAGTCTTATCCTTGACTAGATATGGACTCCATGCTGGGGCTGCATACTCCAGGATTGGCCTGACATATGTGGTATACAAAGTTCTGAATGATTCTTTACACAAGTTTCTGAATGCCGTTCGTATGTTGGCCAACCTGGCATATGCCGCTGATGTTATCCTCTTGATATGTGCTGCAGGAGACAGGTCTGGCGTGATATCAACCCCCAAGTCTTTTTCTTTCTCTGATTCCTGAAGAATTTCCTCTCCCAGATGATACCTTGTATCTGGCCTCCTGCTCCCTATACCTATCTTCATTACATTACATTTGGTTGGGTTAAACTCTAACAACCATTTGTTCGACCATTCCTTCAGCTTGTCTAGGTCTTCTTGAAGCCTCAAACAGTCCTCTTCTGTTTTAATCCTTCTCATAATTTTGGCATCGTCCGCAAACATGGAGAGAAATGAATCGATACCCTCCGGGAGATCATTTACATATATCAGAAACAAGATAGGACCGAGTACAGAGCCCTGTGGGACTCCACTGGTGACTTCACGCCAATCGGAGGTCTCACCCCTTACCGTAACTCTCTGCTTCCTATTGCTTAGGTACTCCCTTATCCACTGGAGCACCTTACCAGTTACACCTGCCTGTCTCTCCAGCTTATGTACCAGCCTCTTATGCGGTACTGTGTCAAAGGCTTTCCGACAGTCCAAGAAAATGCAGTCCGCCCAGCCCTCTCTTTCTTGCTTAATCTTTGTCACCTGATCGTAGAATTCTATCAAGCCTGTAAGGCAAGATTTTCCCTCCCTGAACCCATGTTGGCGATTTGTCACGAAGTCTCTTCTCTCCAGATGTGTTACCAGGTTTTTTCTCACGATCTTCTCCATCACCTTGCATGGTATACAAGTCAAGGACACTGGCCTGTAGTTCAGTGCCTCTTGCCTGTCGCCCTTTTTTGTATATTGGGACCACATTCGCTGTCTTCCATATTTCTGGTAGGTCTCCCGTCTCCAGTGACTTACTATACACTATGGAGAGTGGCAAGCAAAGTGCCTCTGCACACTCTTTCAGTATCCAAGGTGAGATCCCGTCTGGCCCAACAGCCAACAGCCAAAGAAAGAAAGATAGAGGCTCATGGTATTGGGGGTGCTATATTAAGCTGGATTAGGGCATGGCTATACCAAAGGAAACAGAGAGTTAGTATAAATGGAGTCAAGTCAGAGTGGGAAAATGTTGTAAGTGGAGTGCCTCAAGGCTCTGTCTTGGGACCTCTGTTGTTTATAATATATATAAATGATTTAGATTCAGGTTTGAGTAGCAACATTTGCAAACTTGCCGATGATACGAAGATCGGTAGGGAAATTAATTCGGAGGAGGACTCACTATCACTTCAAGTTGATCTAGATAGGGTATTGAAATGGTCAAAGGATTGGCAGATGCAGTTTAATGCTGATAAATGTAAAGTTCTGGGGCTAGGTAATGATGATAGAGTTACAAGATACGAGCTAGATGGTGTTGAGATTGCAAAGTCGGATTGCGAAAGGGATCTGGGAGTTATAATTAGTAAGAATTTAAAACAAAAGGATCAATGCATGAATGTTCGTAATAAGGCAAATCGGACACTCGGATTTATTAATCGCAGCGTAAGTAACAAGACACCTGGTGTGGTTCTCAAGCTATATCTTGCTCTCGTTAGGCCCCATTTAGACTATGCAGTTCAGTTTTGGTCGCCATATTATAGAATGGATATAAATTCACTTGAACGTGTCTAGCGTAGGATGACTAGTTAATTCCCCAAAATTAGAAATCTTTCATATGAAGAAAGATTAACAAAGCTTAAGTTGCATTCACGGAAAGGCGAAGAGTTAGGGGTGACATGATAGAGGTTTACAAGTGGATGAATGGACATAACAAAGGGGATATTAATAGGGTTATTGAAAGTATCAACACAGGACAGAACGCGAAACAATGGGTATAAATTGATAAGTTTAGATTAGGAAAGACTTGGGTAAATACTGGTTCAGTAACAGGGTTGTTGATTGTGGAACCAATTGCCCGCGTAACATTGTGGAGGTGGTTCCCTGGATTGTTTCAAGCATAGGTTTGGACATGTATATGAGTGAGATTGGGTGGTTATAAATAGGAGCTGCCTCGTATGGGCCAATAGGCCTTCTGCAGTTGCCTTTGTTCTTATGTTCTTGTGTTCAGCCTTCCTAACAATCCAGATCCAGCAGGTGTCTCTTTACCTCCTCTCTCGTAATTTCGAACTCTTCCAAGGCCGCCTGATTTACCTCCCTTTCTCCTAGCACAGTGACCTCACCTTGTTCTATTGTGAAGACCTCCTGGAACCTCTTGTTGAGTTCTTCACACACCTCTTTTGTCATTCTCTGTATACCTGTCCTTGCCTGTTCTAAGTTTCAATACCTGTTCTTTCACTGTTGTTTTCCTTCTGAGTGACTGTGGAGTAGCTTTGGTTCGGTCTTGGCTTTGTTTGCTATATCATTTTCAAAACTTTTCTCTGCTTCTCTTCTCACCCTGACGTACTCATTCCTGGCTCTCTGGTATCTCTCTGCTTTCTGGTGTTCTGTTATTCCGGAGTTCCTCCACGCCCTTTTGTTCAGTTTCTTCGCTTCCATACATTCCCTATTATATATATTAGTATATTTTTTTTTGGTAGCAGTCTTTCCTGTAGAACATATGTTATTAAATATGACCGAAAAAGTAAGATAATAATTCTAACACGAATTTCTCAAATTTTTCTTATGTTTCTTTTTACTGATGACGGTAAATTAAAATCAATTCTCCAAAATTCATTCTTTATTTCTAGTCTGACGCGACACTTGAGCGCGTTTCGTAAAAACTTATTACATTTTCAAAGACCTGGTTGATACCTGGTTGATGGGGTTCTGGGAGTTCTTCTACTCCCCAAGCCTGGCCCGAGGTCCAGGCTTGACTTGTGAGAGTTTGGTCCACTAGGCTGTTGCTTGGAGCGGCCCGCAGGCCCACATACCACCACAGCCCGGCTGGTCCGGAACTCCTTGGAGGAATAAATCTAGTTTCCTCTTGAAGATTACCACGGTTGTTCCGGCAATAGTTTCTCTTTTAGTTTATCTACACAACTTATGCTTTATGAAACAAACATTGGCTCTTATACCTGCATTTGGGTGAGGTGATGTAATACATTATGGGGTGAAAACACAGAACATGGAAAACCGGGGTATAGATTTGTAGAAGTAGAAGTCGGGTCCCAATAGAACTGCAGAAAGCCTATTGGCCCATATTCTTGATGTTTCTATATTGGAGCGGAGTCTTGAAGTGGGTGGAATATAGATGTACGTTAATTGGCTGTTGATTGCTGGTGTTGACTTCTTGATGTGTAGTGCCTCGCCAGATGTCAAGCCGCCTGTTGTCACTGTATCTATCGATGATTTCTGTGTTGTTTGTTAAGATTTCTCTGGTGATGGTTTGGTTGTGGGAAGAGAGTATATGTTCCTTATTGAGCCCTGTTGCTTATGCATTGTTAAACGCCTGGAAGAGATGTTGTTGTCTTGCCTATATACTGAGTTTTTTGGGGCTTACAGTCCCCAAGAGGACATCTGAAGGCATAGACGACGTTTGTCTCTTTCAAAGCGTTCTGCTTTGTGTCTGGAGAGTTTCTCATGAGTAGGTTGGCAGTTTTCTTGGTTTTATAGTACAACGTTAGTTGTATCTTCTGATTTTGGTCTGTAGGGATAACATTTCTATTAACAATATCTTTCAGGACCCTTTCCTCTGTTTTATGAGCTGCGGAGAAGAAGTTCCTGTAAAATAGTCTAATAGGGGGTATAGGTGTTGTATTAGTTGTCTCTTCAGAGGTTGCATGGCGTTTTAAAACTTTCCTTCTTATGATGTCTTCAATGATTCCATTGGAGAAGCCGTTGTTGTTGACTAGGACCTGCCTTACCCTACAGAGTTCTTCAATGTATTACATCACCTCACCCAAATGCAGGTATAAGAGCCAATGTTTGTTTCATAAAGCATAAGTTGTGTAGATAAACTAAAAGTCTTTGAAATGTAATAAGTTTTAACGAAAACGCGCTCAAGTGTCGCGTCAGACTAGAAATAAAGAATGATTTTGGAGAATTGATTTTTAATTTACCGTCATCAGTAAAAAGAACATAAGGAAAATTGAGAAAATTTGTGTTAGAATTATTAATCTTACCAATCTTACCATTTCGGTCATATTTAATAACATATTATATAATATTATATACTGTATACTACATACATATATCTATATATATATATATATTATATATAATATATTATAGTATATATATATATATATATATATATATATATATATATATATATATAATATATATATATATGCAGGGAAATATCCACAGAGAAAAAATGAAAGGAGGTGAAACGTTTCGACTCGTTTAGAGCCTTTGTCAACACCAGACAACACCAGATTTGGTCAGTCTGGTGTTGACAAAGGCTCTAAACGAGTCGAAACGTTCACCTCCTTTCATTTTTCTCTGTGGATTTTCCGCATAAAATGATCAGTGTTTTGTGATCGTCAATTGCATGCATGCATATATGCATGCATATATGCATGCATATATGCATATATGCATGCATATATGCTGCATGCATGCAATTGACGATCACAAAACACTGATCATTTTATGCGGAATCATAAAACAATCATATATGAAACGGAATCAAAACACTGATCATATATGCATATATGCATGCATATATGCATATATGCATTATATAATATATATATATAGATATATATATATATATATATATATATATATATATATATATATATATATATATATATGTCGTACCTAGTAGCCAGAACTCACTATTCTCAGCCTACTATGCAAGGCCCGATTTGCCTAATAGGCCAAGTTTTCATGAATTAATGGTTTTTCGACTACCTAACCTATCCTACCTAACCTCACCTAACCTAACTTTTTCGGCTACCTAATTTTACCTAACCTAACCTATAAAGATAGGTTAGGTTAGGTTAGGTAGGGTTGGTTAGGTTCGGTCATATATCTACGTTAATTTTAACTCCAATAAAAA
>WNGS01169478.1:58713-69097 GCA_020271785.1 Procambarus virginalis
GGTATGATGGACTATAGTTACCCAAAAGTGTCAGGAGGCAAGTAAACAGGTTCATCCCGGTCCAAAGGGAAAATCCGAGAAGCAACAGAGGAATCCATGGTATATATATATATATATATATATATATATATATATATATATATATATATATATATATATATATTTATATATATATTTATATTTAGCATTCTCTATTTTTCACATGGCATTTAGCATTCTCTTTATATATAAATATACCTATACTTATACCTTTACATATATATATATATATATATATATATATATATATATATATATATATATATATATATATATATATATATATATATATATATATATATATATTATATATATATATATATATATATATATATATATATATATATATATATATATATATATATATATATATATATATAATCACCATACACTTACACGAATTCGCAAGGAATATTTAACAAACAACACTTCCCCATATGAGAGAATTGAACCATGGGCCTGGCAGGTGCCAAGCCAGAGCTCTAACCATTGGACCAACCTCAGACCTTTAAAATGTGGTGGTGTAAAATGCACCCAAATTTCCTTCCTATTAATGGTCTGAGGTTGGTCCAATGGTTAGAGCTCTGGCCTGGCACCTGCCAGGCCCATGGTTCGATTCTCTCATATGGGGAAGTGTTCTGTTTGTTGATATATACATATATACATACATACACACACACACAGTGGAACCTTGGTTCTTGTATGCCCCAGTTCTCATATTTTTCGGTACTCGTTCTTAATTTCTCTGAAAAATTTGATTCGGTACTCGTTGTTTGCCTCAGTTATTAGTATTACTCTGCATGAAATGTATTCTGTAGTTAATATATTTTGGAGTGTGGAATGGATTAAATCAATTTACATTATTTCTTATGGGAAAATTTGTTTTGGTTTTCTTATTTTTCAGTTTTCGTACCATCTTCGTATTGTTCATAAAATAAACAAATAGTTTTGTCATTGTTACATTATATACACAGGTTATATTTAAGTATCTGCATGTTTTGTTCTCCATAACGAACCACTAAGTTAGTATGGCGAGTCAAAATGCAACAAAGAGTGGCTGCCACACCAGCCGGCCAGCCACTGGCTACCACTCTCTCCCTCACCTCACTCGCCAATATCCTCCTCCCACCATACTTTTTTAGCTTTTATTCACTATATACAGACGTTATATATAAGTACAGTGGCACCTCGACTTACGATTGCCCCTACTTACGATAATTTTGAGTTACGATGTAAATTTCATCGAAAAATGTGACTCGACATCCGATGGTGTCGTCGACTTACGATATTTGTTGGTACACGTTCGGGTCGACCGAGCGAGTGGGTCCCGGTCACGCGGCCGACCTGCCTCAGTTTACTACAGCTGCCCGCTTAGTGACGATCGTGCCTATAAGAAATTTTGCTTTTGTGGTGATTTTTTTGCATTTTGAACATTAAAGTAATTATTATACATCATGCCATGAGTCCCAGGACAGTCAGTGGTAAGGCTCAACATATGAGATCCCATGTAAGGATGACCATAGAGCAGAAACAAGAGATCATTCGTAAATATGAAGATGGTGTGCAGGTTGTTGGACTGGCTTGGCAGTACAACAAATCTCGGTCAACGATATCCACCATACTGGCTAAGAAGGACATTATGGGTGCTAAAGTGATGCATCATTACAGACAAATGTTAAAACGAAGGGAAAAACAAATGTCTCTTGACAAATTTGTAGTGAGACAAACAAGCACTGAACCACAACCAGGTCCTAGTGGTATTGAGGTAAAACACAGGAGAGAGAGAGTACCCCAGAGAAAACATCACTGCCTGATGTGATAATGGAAGGGGACTCCCCTTCCAAACAGTAACACCTCTCCTCCCCCTCCCTCATCACCATCTTCCATATGCCATCAAGAGCCCTCCATAAAGGTAAGATAAACTTAGGTACTGTATTGTAGTTAGGAAAAAACATTGTATTCAGTATAAAATGTATTTGTATGTTAATATTTTGGAGGGTGGGGAACGGATTAATTCAAATCCCTTTATTTCTTATGGGAAAAATCGCTTCGACTTACGATATTTCGACTTATGATCCGTCTCTGGGAATGGATTAGCATCGTAAGTCGAGGCCCCATAATTCTGTAATACCATCATCGCTAAATAATAGCATGTACATATATATTTTGACACTTTTATACGATGCTGAGGTCACAGGCTGAACAGCACTGCTGTTGGCTCATGCTACATGCACCAGCCTTGGTTGCTCACTCATTACTGAGGCTCTCACACTCGGATATGTTTCCCCACGATTTTCTTTCAGGATGGCGTTTGTTTACTATCGGACATGGCTGGACTATAGCTGCCCCTATCTCTCGTGGGGCTAGGGGCAGCTAATCGGGCACTAGACCCTCAATCGTATATATTTTTTTTTTTTTTTTTTTGAGATATATACAAGAGTTGTTACATTTTTGTACGGCCACTAGTACGCGTAGCGTTTCGGGCAGGTCCCTGGAATACAACCCCCGCCGCGAAGAATCGTTTTTTCATCCAAGTACACATTTTACTGTTGCGTTAAACAGAGGCTACAGTTAAGGATTTGCGCCCAGTAAATCCTCCCCGGCCAGGATACGAACCCATGACAAAGCGCTCGCGGAACGCCAGGCGAGTGTCTTACCACTACACCACGGAGACTGTTGCATTGTACATATGTACAATGTGTGCGATTTCGTAGCAGTTACTCCCATCGTATATGTATGTATTGCTCAGTTTAAGGGTTGAAAGGCAAGTATGAGGATGGCTGTGATGAAGGGGCTACATTAGAGGCTGTATAGAAATAGGACATAGAAATGCTGTAGTAAAGAAAAATTTATTTAATTTATTGCATTGTATAATTTGGAGGTTAGCGTAATTCAGATTGGTGTATTAGAGCTTCATAGTAAGTTGACAGGTAAGTAAATAGTCCTGTGATGTGCTGAAGAAAATGCCTTTGAGTTTTGTTTGTAATATGAATGCCAACAGACAAGAATGGCAGACCACTTCAGCTTATTCAGTTATGTTTATTGGTATGTAGTGATTTATATATAGTTAATGCTAACATGGATATTCCTCACTGCCACTTTATTGATGCTGTTCCTGTAGATGTGGAATTTTGATGATTGTAGACAGAATGGAGACAGATGGCCTCATCAGAACAATGCTAACATCTTCAGTGTCACATACATCAACTTCCTTGACTGGTTCTCAAAGCATCTCTCCTGGCAAGGTAGGTTTGGGTTCCATTGGTACCATCAGTATAAAAAAAAAATCCCATAAACTGTTCCCTAGGCAATACAAATTTTTTTTAATGTATCTTTGAATATATAGTGGACCCTCCATTTAGTGGATTCCTCTACATAAGACAAAATGTTCCTACTGGATTACCCCTCCAAAATTTGTATTTTCTGGGGGAAGCCCCTTGAGGCTTCCTGAAGCTTTCACACTGATTTAGTGCCATACTACTATGTGACATTAGTCACAGAGTTCTATTAGCCTACCAGGGACCACGGCCAGAACCTGGCTCCCTCTGATACGCACAGGGAGCAGTGGCCCATGTACACATTACATTTGAAGGTAATCATAATTGCCACCACTAGGGAAGGCACCTAGAAAAGTAGGCAAAACAAAGCAGACTACTGCATGGTTAGTGAGACCGCAGCCTCAAAATTGCCAAAAGAACTCTCCCAACAATGGAAACAAACCACCAAAATTATGTGAAAGTAGCACAAGTTAGTTTGCCCCACCTTCGCCCTAGTTTGGGGAGAGAAGGGAGACGAACTAGGACAGCTGGGCCACTCCACCCTCGGTTCTTATGTTGATGGAACATGACAACACCATCCAAGAGGGGGGGGAGGTGTCAGGGAACCTCCTGGGTTCACCCAGAAATTGGTATTTTATTACATCCAATGTTGGTTTTCTGGGGGGGAGGGGGTGGGGAAGCCCCTTCTGGCTCCCCCCTTGTACTCACCTAGTATCAGTAGCATTGTACCTAGTATCATCAGTATCAGTATCATTGTGACCCCCCCCCCCCTTGTGGCTCCTCCCCCTGGTCAACAAGGAAATTCACTTGTTGGAAATTCCTTGTTGACCATTTCCTGTGGTCTGGTCAACAAGGAAATTCCTGTTTCAATTCTTCCTCTGAGGTCTGACACTGTCACATTTTTCATCACATGTTAATTTTCCTGATTTACACATATAATATGGATTTAATAGGTCTATGTGGATGTAATGGAGTTTACCTCGACCCATGAAAAAAATGCTGCTACCATTTCATGGTACAAATGTGGTTATCTTCATGAATGTTACCAGGGTAATGCAGTCACCATCGTATGATGATTTCAATAATTATTGTCTGGGTTTGACAAGTACAGTATGATGAAAATATAGATATAAAAGCTCTTTGTGGATGTAAATAAAGAAAAACAAGTGAGAAAACAATCAGTGAAGTATCAGAGGATAAAATAGGGAGCATCAGCATAGTTGAGCACAAGTCTTTGATAAGTGCCAGACACAGCCTTGCTGAGTGCCTCCACCCATGAAACTATAAATAGTTTTCTATTTTCATGTTTTTCTTACATTATGCTTACAAATTAATAATTCTATGATGAAAAATTATTTGTTGGAAATTTTATATTTTTTTTTTTTGTGTATAGGCGGATATGACCATTTCTTCATAGCAGCTGTCGAAGGGTTAACTACATGCCAACACATGACTACCGTACAGATTATAAGTACTGTACATGCCACCACTACATACCACATACAAATATGTAAATGATCTCCCGGAGGGTATCGATTCATTTCTCTCAATGTTTGCGGACGATGCCAAAATTATGAGAAGGATTAAAACAGAAGAGGACTGTTTGAGGCTTCAAGAAGACCTAGACAAGCTGAAGGAATGGTCGAACAAATGGTTGTTAGAGTTTAACCCAACCAAATGTAATATAATGAAGATAGGTGTAGGGAGCAGGAGGCCAGATACAAGGTACCATCTGGGAGAGGAAATTCTTCAGGAGTCAGAGAAAGAAAAAGACTTGGGGGTTGATATCACGCCAGACCTGTCTCCTGCAGCACATATCAAGAGGATAACATCAGCGGCATATGCCAGGCTGGCCAACATACGAACGGCATTCAGAAACTTGTGTAAAGAATCATTCAGAACTTTATATACCACATATGTCAGGCCAATCCTGGAGTATGCAGCCCCAGCATGGAGTTCATATCTAGTCAAGCATAAGACTAAACTGGAAAAGGTTCAAAGGTTTGCCACCAGACTAGTACCCGAGCTGAGAGGTATGAGCTACGAGGAGAGACTACGGGAATTAAACCTCACTTCACTGGAAGACAGAAGAGTTAGGGGGGGACATGATCACCACATTTAAGATTCTGAAGGGAATTGATAGGGTAGATAAAGACAGGCTATTTAACACAAGGGGCACACGCACAAGGGGACACAGGTGGAAACCGAGTGCCCAAATGAGCCACAGAGATATTAGAAAGAACTTTTTCAGTGTCAGAGTGGTTGACAAATGGAATGCATTAGGAAGTAATGTGGTGGAGGCTGACTCCATACACAGTTTCAAGTGTAGATATGATAGAGCCCAATAGGCTCAGGAATCTGTACACCTGTTGATTGACGGTTGAGAGGCGGGACCAAAGAGCCAGAGCTCAACCCCCGCAAACACAACTAGGTGAGTACAATGCCACCACTACATACCACGCACACTAGTTTCTTTATCAGCTATCTCACCCTGTCAGAGTAAATGAGATAAATGTCTGTGAATGCATGTGTGTATATATGTATATGTGTGTGTATGTGTATGTATGGGTATAAAGTATATATGGAAGCTGATCAGAATTACATTTCACCTTTGTAAATGTACATTAATGACACTGTGTAGATGACACATCGAACACTTTATGTAAGGCATACATAAATCTGTGTATCTATGTATTTACGTATATAGGTTAGCTTAGCATTTTTAAAGCACCGACTCACCTTCAGTGGTTGATTGTTCAATAAACCCTTGAACTATATGTTTAACACATCTCTAACCCTGTCTATGGAGGACAGAAGAAAATGTATATATGCTGGTTAGCATTGTTAATGTGTGGCCACGTCTGTGGTAGAAAACAATAAAAAAAAAAAATAATAAAAAAAAAAATAAAAAAAAAAAAAAAACTACATACCACATACAATGCCACCACTACATACCACATACAATGCCACCACTACATACCACATACAATGCCACCACTACATACCACATACAATGCCACCACTACATACCACATACAATGCCACCACTACATACCACATACAATGCCACCACTACATACCACATACAATGCCACCACTACATACCACATACAATGCCACCACTACCTTGCCCTTTACTATTTTCCCCCCGTCTCTCCCTATCCACCATATCCAGCCAGTACTGCTTCCATCAGTCTGTGCTCCTACTGGATTTACAGTATATATTTTCGTGTACAGTGTTTGAATGGGTAAAAGTAGTAAATAAAGTTGAGATTGTAATACTATATGTGAATACAGTATTTCTTTCTTCTTATAGTGTCATGCTGGATCATCTGGTCTTAACTCGCTCTCGTTCCGTCGGCCTTGTCCTTCCTCACGACCGGGATCTCCACGGGCCTTGGGAAGTACCTCTGCATTTGGTGAGGGCTTGATGGACTCAAAATCAAAATCTCCAGGGACCCCCATGCCAGGTTTGCCTCTGTACTGAGGCTTGCAAGTGGACAGGTATGATGTGTGCTGACATGTCCTGCTGCCGGGAATCCATGACTGTTCATATTAGAAAAATATAAAGAATAAATTAAGCTACAGAAGGTCTCTTGTCCCATGTGAGGCAGTCTCTATTTAAATCAACCAAACTTATTCATGTATGCACTTTATGGTATCTGACCACTTAAAACAATCCNACAGAACCCCCCAGAGCACTACAGAGCCCCCCAGAACCCCACAGAACCCCCCAGAGCAACACAGAGCCCCCAGAACCCCAGAACCCCCCAGAGCCCCACAGAGCCCCCCAGAACCCCACAGAACCCCCAGAGCACTACAGAGCCCCACAGAACCCCCAGAGCCCCACAGAGCCCCCAGAACCCCACAGAAACCCCCAGAGCCTCACAGAGCCCCCCAGAACCCCACGGAACCCCCAGAGCCCCACAGAGCCCCCCTAGAACCCACAGAACCCCCCAGAGCACTACAGAGCCCCACAGAACCCCCAGAGCCCCACAGAGCCCCCAGAACCCCACAGAACCCCCCAGAGCCTCACAAGCCCTCCAGAACCCCACAGAACCCCCCAGAGCCCCACAGAGCCCCCCAGAACCCCACAGAACCCCACAGAACCCCCCAGAGCACTACAGAGCCCCACAGAACCCCCAGAGCCCCACAGAGCCCCCCAAAACCCCACAGAACCCCCAGAGCCTCACAGAGCCCCCCAGAACCCCACAGAACCCCCCAGAGCCCCACAGAGCCCCACAGAACCACAGGTCTGACCAAGCACCACAGGTCTGAGCAAGCACCCACAGGGCTGACCAAACTCCCACAGGTCTAAACGAGCACCCACAGGTGTGAGCCAGCACCCACAGGTGTGAGCCAGCACCCACAGGTGTGAGCCAGCACCCACAGGTGTGAGCCAGCACCCACAGGTGTGAGCAAGCACCCACAGGTGTGAGCAAGCACCCACAGGTGTGAGCAAGCACCCACAGGTGTGCGCAAGCACCCACAGGTGTGAGCGAGCACCCACAGGTGTGAGCGAGCACCCACAGGTGTGAGCGAGCACCCACAGGTGTGAGCGAGCACCCACAGGTGTGAGCGAGCACCCACAGGTGTGAGCGAGCACCCACAGGTGTGAGCGAGCACCCACAGGTGTGAGCGAGCACCCACAGGTGTGAGCGAGCACCCACAGGTGTGAGCGAGCACCCACAGGTGTGAGTGAGCACCCACAGGTGTGAGCGAGCACCCACAGGTGTGAGCGAGCACCCACAGGTGTGAACGAGCACCCACAGGTGTGAACGAGCACCCACAGGTGTGAGCGAGCACCCGCACGTCTGAACGAGCACCCACAGGTCTGACCGAGCACCCACAGGTCTGATCGAGCACCCACAGGTCTGACCGAGCACCCACAGGTCTGACCGAGCACCCACAGGTCTGACCGAGCACCCACAGGTCTGACCGAATACCCACAGGTCTGACCGAGCACCCACACGTCTAAACGAGCACCCACAGGTCTAAATGAGCACCCACAGGTCTACACAAGCACCCAAAGGTCCAAACAAGCACCCACAGGTCCGACCAAGAACCCACTGGTCTACACAAGCACCCAAAGGTCCAAACAAGCACCCACAGGTGTGAGCGAGCACCCACAGGTGTGAGCGAGCACCCACAGGTCTGACCAAGCACCCACAGGTCTGACCAAGCACCCACAGGTCTGACCAAGCACCCACAGGGCTGACCAAACTCCCACAGGTGTGAGCGAGCACCCACAGGTGTGAGCGAGCACCCACAGGTGTGAGCGAGCACCCACAGGTGTGAGCGAGCACCCACAGGCGTGAGCGAGCACCCACAGGTGTGAGCGAGCACCCACAGGTGTGAGCGAGCACCCACAGGTGTGAGCGAGCACCCACAGGTGTGAGCGAGCACCCACAGGTGTGAGCGAGCACCCACAGGTGTGAGCGAGCTCCAACAGGTGTGAGCGAGCTCCCACAGGTGTGAGCGAGCACCCACAGGTGTGAGCGAGCACCCACAGGTCTGAGCGAGCACCCACAGGTCTGTGCGAGCACCCACAGGTCTGCGCGAGCACCCACAGGTCTGAGCGAGCACCCACAGGTCTGACCAAGCACCCACAGGTCTGACCAAGCACCCACAGGTCTGACCAAGCACCCACAGGGCTGACCAAACTCCCACAGGGCTGACCAAACTCCCACAGGTCTAAACGAGCACCCACAGGTGTGAGCCAGCACCCACAGGTGTGAGCCAGCACCCACAGGTGTGAGCCAGCACCCACAGGTGTGAGCCAGCACCCACAGGTGTGAGCCAGCACCCACAGGTGTGAGCCAGCACCCACAGGTGTGAGCGAGCACCCACAGGTGTGAGCGAGCACCCACAGGTGTGAGCGAGCACCCACAGTGTGTGAGCGAGCACCCACAGGTGTGAGCGAGCACCCACAGGTGTGAGCGAGCACCCACAGGTGTGAGCCAGCACCCACAGGTGTGAGCGAGCACCCACAGGTGTGAGCGAGCACCCACAGGTGTGAGCGAGTACCCACAGGTGTGAGCGAGCACCCACAGGTCTGAGCGAGCACCCACAGGTCTGAGCGAGCACCCACAGGTCTGAGCGAGCACCCACAGGTCTGAGCGAGCACCCACAGGTCTGAGCGAGCACCCACAGGTCTGAGCGAGCACCCACAGGTCTGAGCGAGCACCCATAGGTCTGAGCGAGCACCCAAAGGTCTGAGCGAGCACCCACAGGTCTGAACGAGCACCCACAGGTCTGAACGAGCACCCACAGGTCTGAACGAGCACCCACAGGTCTGACCAAGCACCCACAGGTCTGACCAAGCACCCACAGGTCTGACCAAGCACCCACAGGTCTGACCAAGCACCCACAGGCCTGACCAAACACCCACAGGTGTGAGCGAGCACCCACAGGTGTGAGCGAGCACCCACAGGTGTGAGCGAGCACCCACAGGTGTGAGCCAGCACCCACAGGTGTGAGCGAGCACCCACAGGTGTGAGCGAGCACCCACAGGTGTGAGCGAGTACCCACAGGTGTGAGCGAGCACCCACAGGTGTGAGCGAGCACCCACAGGTCTGAGCGAGCACCCACAGGTCTGAGCGAGCACCCACAGGTCTGAGCGAGCACCCACAGGTCTGAGCGAGCACCCACAGGTCTGAGCGAGCACCCACAGGTCTGAGCGAGCACCCATAGGTCTGAGCGAGCACCCAAAGGTCTGAGCGAGCACCCACAGGTCTGAACGAGCACCCACAGGTCTGAACGAGCACCCACAGGTCTGAACGAGCACCCACAGGTCTGACCAAGCACCCACAGGTCTGACCAAGCACCCACAGGTGTGAGCCAGCACCCACAGGTGTGAGCCAGCACCCACAGGTGTGAGCCAGCACCCACAGGTGTGAGCCAGCACCCACAGGTGTGAGCCAGCACCCACAGGTGTGAGCGAGCACCCACACGTGTGAGCGAGCACCCACAGGTGTGAGCGAGCACCCACAGGTCTGAGCGAGCACCACAGGTGTGAACGAGCACCCACAGGTGTGAGCGAGCACCCACACGTCTGAACGAGCACC
>WNGS01169478.1:73246-97749 GCA_020271785.1 Procambarus virginalis
CTGTGGGTGCTCTGTCAGACCTGTGGGTGCTCTGTCAGACCTGTGGGTGCTCTGTCAGACCAGTGGGTGCTCGGTCAGACCTGTGGGTGCTCGGTCAGACCTGTGGGTGCTCGGTCAGACCTGTGGGTGCCGGTCAGACCTGTGGGTGCTCGGTCAGACCTGTGGGTGCTCGGTCAGACTGTGGGTGCTCGGTCAGGCCTGTGGGTGCTCGGTCAGGCCTGTGGGTGCTCGGTCAGACCTGTGGGTGCTCGGTCCGACCTGTGGGTGCTTGCTCACACCTGTGGGTGCTTGCTCACACCTGTGGGTGCTTGCTCACACCTGTGGGTGCTTGCTCACACCTGTGGGTGCTTGCTCACACCTGTGGGTGCTGGCTCACCTGTGGGTGCTGGCTCACACCTGTGGGTGCTCGTTTAGACCTGTGGGAGTTTGGTCAGACCTGTTGTGCTCGTTCAGACCTGTGGGTGCTCGTTCAGACCTGTGGGTGCTCGTTCAGACCTGTGGGTGCTCGTTCAGACCTGTGGGTGCTCGTTCAGACCTGTGGGTGCTCGTTCAGACCTGTGGGTGCTCGCTCACACCTGTGGGTGCTGGCTCACACCTGTGGGTGCTCGTTTAGACCTGTGGGTGCTTGGTCAGACCTGTGGGTGCTCGTTCAGACCTGTGATTGCTCGTTCAGACCTGTGGGTGCTCGTTCAGACCGTGGGTGCTCGTTCAGACCTGTGGGTGCCCGTTCAGACCTGTGGGTGCTCGCTCACACCTGTGGGTGCTCGCTCAGACCTGTGGGTGCTCGTTCAGACCTGTGGGTGCTCGTTCAGACCTGTGGGTGCTCGCTCACACCTGTGGGTGCTCGCTCACACCTGTGGGTGCTCGCTCACACCTGTGGGTGCTCGCTCACACCTGTGGGTGCTCGCTCACACCTGTGGGTGCTCGCTCACACCTGTGGGTGCTCGCTCACACCTGTGGGTGCTCGCTCACACCTGTGGGTGCTCGCTCAAACCTGTGGGTGCTCGCTCACACCTGTGGGTGCTCGCTCAGACCTGTGGGTGCTTGCTCAGACCTGTGGGTGCTCGCTCACACCTGTGGGTGATGTGTAGACCAGTGGGTGCTCGGTCAGACCTGTGGGTGCTTGTTTGGACCTTTGGGTGCTTGTGTAGACCTGTGGGTGCTTGGTCAGACCTGTGGGTGCTTGGTCAGACCTGTGGGTGCTTGGTCAGACGTGTGGGTGCTCGTTCAGACCTGTGGGTGCTCGTTCAGACCTGTGGGTGCTCGTTCAGACTGTGGGTGCTCGTTCAGACCTGTGGGTGCTCGCTCACACCTGTGGGTGCTCGCTCACACCTGTGGGTGCTCGCTCACACCTGTGGGTGCTCGCTCACACCTGTGGGTGCTCGCTCACACCTGTGGGTGCTCGCTCACACCTGTGGGTGCTCGCTCACACCTGTGGGTACTCGTTCAGACCAGTGGGTGCTCGTTCAGACCTGTGGGTGCTCGTTCAGACCTGTGGGTGCTCGTTCAGACCTGTGGGTGCTCGGTCAGACCTGTGGGTGCTCGGTCAGACCTGTGGGTGCTCGGTCAGACCTGTGGGTGCTCGTTCAGACATGTGGGTGCTGGGTCCTGACCTGTGGGTGCTGGGTCCTGACCTGTGGGTGCTGGGTCCTGACCTATGGGTGCTGCGTCCTGACCTGTGGGTGCTGGGTCCTGACCTGTGGGTGCTGGGTCCTGACCTGTGGGTGCTGGGTCCTGACCTGTGGGTGCTGGGTTCTGACCTGTGGGTGCTGGGTCCTGACCTGTGGTGCTGGGTCCTGACCTGTGGGTGCTGGGTCCGACCTGTGGGTGCTGGGTCCTGACCTGTGGGTGCTGGGTCCTGACCTGTGGGTGCTGGGTCCTGACCTGTGGGTGCTGGGTCCTGACCTGTGGGTGCTGGGTCCTGACCTGTGGGTGCTGGGTCCCGACCTGTGGGTGCTGGGTCCCGACCTGTGGGTGCTGGGTCCCGACCTGTGGGTGTGAGCGAGCACCCACAGGTGTGAGCGAGCACCCACAGGTGTGAGCGAGCACCCACAGGTCTGACCAAGCACCCACAGGTCTGACCAAGCACCCACAGGCCTGACCAAGCACCCACAGGGCTGACCAAACTCCCACAGGTCTAAACGAGCACCCACAGGTGTGAGCCAGCACCCACAGGTGTGAGCCAGCACCCACAGGTGTGAGCCAGCACCCACAGGTGTGAGCCAGCACCCACAGGTGTGAGCCAGCACCCACAGGTGTGAGCCAGCACCCACAGGTGTGAGCCAGCACCCACAGGTGTGAGCCAGCACCCACAGGTGTGAGCAAGCACCCACAGGTGTGAGCAAGCACCCACAGGTGTGAGCAAGCACCCACAGGTGTGAGCAAGGACCCACAGGTGTGAGCGAGCACCCACAGGTGTGAGCGAGCACCCACAGGTGTGAGCGAGCACCCACAGGTGTGAGCCAGCACCCCAGGTGTGAGCCAGCACCCACAGGTGTGAGCGAGCTCCCACTGGTGTGAGCGAGCACCCACAGGTGTGTGCGAGCACCCACAGGTCTGAACGAGCACCCACAGGTCTGAACGAGCACCCACAGGTCTGACCGAGCACCCACAGGTCTGAACGAGCACCCACAGGTCTGACCAAGCACCCACAGGTCTGACCAAGCACCCACAGGTCTGACCAAACTCCCACAGGTCTAAACGAGCACCCACAGGTGTGAGCCAGCATCCACAGGTGTGAGCAAGCACCCACAGGTGTGAGCAATCACCCACAGGTGTGAGCAAGCACCCACAGGTGTGAGCAAGCACCCACAGTTGTGAGCAAGCACCCACAGGTGTGAGCAAGACCCACAGGTGTGAGCAAGCACCCACAGGTGTGAGCAAGCACCACAGGTGTGAGTAAGCACCCACAGGTGTGAGCAAGCACCCACAGGTGTGAGCAAGCACCCACAGGTCTGACCAAAGCTCCCACAGGTCTGACAAACTCCTACAGGTCTGACGAGCACCCACAGGTCTGGCCGAGCACCCACAGGTCTGACGAGCACCCAGAGGTCTGGCCGAGCACCCACAGGTCTGACCGAGCACCCACAGGTCTGACCGAGCACCACAGGTCTGACGAGCACCCACAGGTCTGACCGAGCACCCACAGGTCTGACCGAGCACCCACAGGTCTGACCGAGCACCCACAGGTCTGACCGAGCACCCACAGGTCTGACCGAGCACCCACAGGTCTGACCGAGCACCCACAGTCTGACCGAGCACCCACAGGTCTGACCGAGCACCCATAGGTCTGACCGAGCACCCACAGGTCTGACCGAGCACCCACAGGTCTGACCGAGCACCCACAGGTCTGACCGAGCACCCACAGGTCTGACCGAGCACCCACAGGTCTGACCGAGCACCCACAGGTCTGACCGAGCATCCACAGGTCTGACCGAGCACCCACAGGTCTGACCGAGCACCCACAGGTCTTTCCGAGCACCCACAGGTCTGACCGAACACCCACAGGTCTGACCGAGCACCCACAGGTGTGAGCGAGCACCCACAGGTGTGAGCGAGCACCCACAGGTGTGAGCGAGCACCCACAGGTGTGAGCGAGCACCCACAGGTGTGAGGGAGCACCCACAGGTGTGAGGGAGCACCCACAGGTGTGAGCGAGCACCCACAGGTGTGAGCGAGCACCCACAGGTGTGAGCGAGCACCCACAGGTGTGAGCGAGCACCCACAGGTGTGAGCGAGCACCCACAGGTGTGAGCGAGCACCCACAGGTCTGAGCGAGCACCCACAGGTCTGACGAGCACCCACAGGTGTGAGCGAGCACCCACAGGTGTGAGCGAGCACCCACAGGTGTGAGCGAGCACCCACAGGTGTGAGCGAGCACCCACAGGTGTGAGGGAGCACTCACAGGTGTGAGCGAGCACCCACAGGTCTGAGCGAGCACCCACAGGTGTGAACGAGCACCCACAGGTGTGAGCGAGCACCCACAGGTGTGAGCGAGCACCCACAGGTGTGAGCGAGCACCCACAGGTGTGAGCGAGCACCATTATTTCTTCTTCTGAAATAAAATGTGGCCAGGCATTTCTGTCCTGGCCGGGAATCGAATCCGGAACTCTCGGTTGTGCGTCGAGAACGCGCCCGACTGTACTACCGGTAACCTAAACATCTAAAAAGGCGTAAATACTGTTTAAGGTTAAAATCTTGCCTAATAAATTATCTGGACAAATAGAGGGATCTTTGACAATCCGCTGGCTTTCCGTCCACGTCCTCAGGTAAATTCTCGTACGGGTCCTTTATATCAGTTTCCCCAAGTCTACCATATTTTAGTTTTCTTTGACGTGTTTTTGAACAGTTTTCTTTGACAGTGCTTTGTCTCCTCACTTTTGATTGCTGGTATTTGAACTAAATGCGTCAATTTAATACGAAACACCTCAATTAGTTGGGGAGAAGGCTAAAATATACTTGACCTAACTACACAATGACATTCGTGGTATATTGACCGGTGTTAGAGGGTTGAAAGTAATCGATATTTATCCTATTGCTTTATTTTCATTTCTCTTCTTGACCGACTTATTTTTATGCAAGATCATCCATGACCATTGATATTTATATATAAGGTACAATGTGCTTGTTTTATTTGATATATGTGAAGTAATGATTAAGAACATTGGCGTTCTTTCAAGTAACAGAGTTTCAGACAGAAAAAGCTACTATAGTTTAATAATTAAATTATTATTATAGGTAATATGCCTTAACTGTTCTTAGCGTCATCTATATTTTTAATTTGGTTATAATGGCCATACTCTAAACGCCATCTATATGTAGATAGCTTCAGCGAAAGTACGAGCTATCGCCGTTGTCGGTAATTTATATTTTCGGTATAAGAAGTAATTTCAAAGTACAAATGTGTGTAGCGAGTCACGCACATTAATAGTTGTAAATAGCGTCATAAAGTTATTTGCTTAGCTAAACGAACTAGAGGGTTCAGTTGTTTGATAATGTGCTTTAATCCTTCACACCACCGCCCACGGGATGGGTTATAGGGTATATAAAGACATTTAAACTATTGATGTAGGATCCCTTTGTTTCAAGCATAGGTTAGACATATGAAAAGGAATTGTGTAAATATATACAGGAGCTGCCTCGTATGGGACAATAGGCCTTCTGCAATGTTTTCAGGCCTTCCGTAACTGGGTTCTTTTAAAACTAATTACTTTAGATCAGAAGGTTCCTAACGTTTATGGAAATAGTTAATGTTCAAGGATATGAAGTTAAAAAAAACTACTTAAAAGAAAAATTATTATTCATTAACATGTACAATTTAGTATGAGAGGTCATCCAGAATATCACCAGCCCCCACACTAGCTGGCTTCGAAGATGAAGGACACCATTTCTCTGACGAAGTCTTCTTGGCCCACATGTTAGTTGCAGTTATGGAGGCTTGTTAAAGCGTTCCCCCTCTTAGTGCACTCACAACGAAGCCTACAGCGCTCAACTAGCCCACAATAGCTGGCATCTTCCAAGAGTAAAGGCCACAACGCTCAAGTAGCCCCACTGGGTAGCTTGTCTTAAGGTAAAGCACAGTACTGCTTCGCTCTCGCCGCTTCACTGAGGTTCGTGTCGTGTCGCTGGTGGCTGGTCACCTCCCAGCACACCAGACTAGAGGATGGGAAACTAATATTAATGGCAGGGTCAACTGTTGTAGTTCGAAACCTGGATCATAGATGGCGCTGAGGTCCGTCGCATGCGGTTCCCTGTATTCTTATGTTGTTATTGGGTGAATGTAATAGGAGCTGCCTCGTATAGGCCATAGGAGCTGCCTCGTATGGACCAATAGGAGCTGCCTCGTATGGGCCAATAGGAGCTGCCTCGTATGGGTCAATAGGAGCTGCCTCGAATGGGCCAATAGGCAGCTGCCTCGTATGGGCCAATAGGAGCTGCCTCGTATGGGCCAATAGGAGCTGCCTCGTATGGACCAATAGCCCTTCTGTTGCTACCTTCATTCTTACGTTATTAATGAATATTATAACATTAGCATATTCACAAATAAAAATCATAAACCACCAACACTTGTAATGTCTTCCAGACTCAATATCACAGTGAACAATAACATAGCAAGGCCTGAAATATATAAAGTTAAGTGCTCAAGTTCTGTTGGGAATAATATGTATTTGCATATCGTCATCAGTGGTGTTGCACATACATCAGGGTCATTCCATCCAGCGGTCGACCCCAAAGACGTATTCATCAATTTTAACATGGCGTTCATTCATAATAGGAGTCATCTTAACTATAAATAATGTTATATATTACTATACTGTGCATATTTAGCCATTGATTATGTTCGGTTGACGATTATTTGCAATCAACCTGTCCTTAGATCAAGTCCATTCCATCCAGCGGTCGACCCAAAGACGCGATCATCAATTTTAACATGCTGTTCATTCCTAATAGGAATGTTGTCAAATGCAAAGAAATAATGTTATATTTTAGCATTTTGTGCATATTTAGGCACTGGTTCTGTTCACGTGGTTGAAGCATTTTAGCGTTGGTGTTCGAACAAAAGTCGTCGGGAAGTGTTCGAAAATCATCAGTTGTGAGTCGAGCAGCCCGTCCTGCAAACAAAGACCCGCAACATTGTTCCATGCACCCGCCAAACCTCAGCTGTTTATGAATGATAAACGGTTTACACACGATTGGCAACCAATAGTCCACTACGGGCTCACCATAGCCCGTGCTACCTAGAACGTTTTGTTCCAGGTAGCGAATCTTAAACAACAACGATTGACAACCGATTTGGTTCGAACACTTCCGAACAAATGCTTCACTGCCGAATTTTGTTCGAAGCACAACGCTGTAAATATTAAATTAAAAATCTTTATATTAATAATTGCTATTTGAGAAAATTTCCAATTTGAATGAACAGCAAGAAAAAATGTTTGAATGTGTCTGTGGGGTCGACCGCTGGATGGAATGGATTTGAGTCGAATGTAAACNGTCTGACCGAGCACCCACAGGTCTGACCGAGCACCCACAGGTCTGAGCGAGACACCCACAGTGTGAGCGAGCACCCACAGGTGTGAGCGAGCACCCACAGGTGTGAGCGAGCACCCACAGGTGTGAGCGAGCACCCCAGGTGTGAGCGAGCACCCACAGGTGTGAGCGAGCACCCACAGGTGTGAGCGAGCACCCACAGTCTGAGCGAGCACCCACAGTGTGAGCGAGCACCCACAGGTCTGAGCGAGCACCCACAGGTCTGAGCGAGCACCCACAGGTCTGAGCGAGCACCCACAGGTGTGAGCGAGCACCCACAGGTGTGAGCGAGCACCCACAGGTGTGAGCGAGCACCCACAGGTGTGAGCGAGCACCCACAGGTGTGAGCGAGCACCCAGGTGTGAGCGAGCACCCACAGGTGTGAGCGAGCACCCACAGGTCTGAGCGAGCACCCACAGGTGTGAGCGAGCACCCACAGTTGAGCGAGCACCCACAGGTCTGAGCGAGCACCCACAGGTCTGAGCGAGCACCCACAGGTCTGAGCGAGCACCCACAGTCTGAGCGAGCACCCACAGGTCTGAGCGAGCACCCACAGGTCTGAGCGAGCACCCACAGGTCTGAACGAGCACCCAGGTCTGAGCGAGCACCCACAGGTCTGACGAGCACCCACAGGTCTGAGCGAGCACCCACAGGTCTGAGCGAGCACCCACAGGTCTGAGCGAGCACCCACAGGTCTGAGCGAGCACCCACAGTCTGAACGAGCACCCACAGGTCTGAACGAGCACCCACAGGTCTGACCGAGCACCCACAGGTCTGAACGAGCACCCACAGGTCTGACGAGCACCCACAGGTCTGAGCGAGCACCCACAGTCTGAGCGAGCACCCACAGGCTGCCGAGCACCCACAGGTGTGAGCGAGCACCCACAGGTGTGAGCGAGCACCCACAGTGTGAGCGAGCACCCACAGGTGTGAGCGAGCACCCACAGGTGTGAGCGAGCACCCACAGGTGTGAGCGAGCACCCACAGGTGTGAGCGAGCACCCACAGGTGTGAGCGAGCACCCACAGGTTGAGCGAGCACCCACAGGTGTGAGCGAGCACCCACAGGTGTGAGCGAGCACCCACAGGTGTGAGCGAGCACCACACCCTGAGCGAGCACCCACAGTCTGAGAGCACCCACAGGTCTGAGCGAGCACCCACAGGTCTGAGCGAGCACCCACAGGTCTGAGCGAGCACCCACAGTCTGACCGAGCACCCACAGGTCTGAGCGAGCACCCACAGGTCTGAGCGAGCACCCACAGGTGTGAGCGAGCACCCACAGGTCTGACCGAGCACCCACAGGTCTGACCGAGCACCCACAGGTCTGAGCGAGCACCCACAGGTCTGACCGAGCACCCACAGGTCTGAGCGAGCACCCACAGGTCTGACCGAGCACCCACAGGTCTGAGCGAGCACCCACAGGTCTGACCGAGCACCCACAGGTCTGACCGAGCACCCACAGGTCTGACCGAGCACCCACAGGTCTGAGCGAGCACCCACAGGTCTGACGAGCACCCACAGGTCTGACCGAGCACCCACAGGTCTGAAAGCACCCACAGGTCTGAACGAGCACCCACAGGTGTGAGCGAGCACCCACAGGTGTGAGCGAGCACCCACAGGTTGAGCGAGCACCCACAGGTGTGAGCGAGCACCCACAGGTGTGAGCGAGCACCCACAGGTGTGAGCGAGCACCCACAGGTGTGAGCGAGCACCCACAGGTGTGAGCGAGCACCCACAGTGTGAGCGAGCACCCACAGGTGAGCGAGCACCCACAGTCTGAGCGAGCACCCACAGGTCTGAGCGAGCACCCACAGGTCTGAGCGAGCACCCACAGTCTGAGCGAGCACCCACAGGTCTGAGCGAGCACCCACAGGTCTGAGCGAGCACCCACAGGTCTGAGCGAGCACCCACAGGTCTGAGCGAGCACCCACAGGTCTGAGCGAGCACCCACAGGTCTGAGCGAGCACCCACAGGTCTGAGCGAGCACCCACAGTGTGAGCGAGCACCCACAGGTCTGAGCGAGCACCCACAGTCTGAGCGAGCACCCACAGGTCTGAGCGAGCACCCACAGGTCTGAGCGAGCACCCACAGGTCTGCGAGCACCCACAGGTCTGAGCGAGCACCCACAGGTGTGAGCGAGCACCCACAGGTCTGAGCGAGCACCCACAGGTCTGAGCGAGCACCCACAGGTGTGAGCGAGCACCCACAGGTGTGAGCGAGCACCCACAGGTGTGAGCGAGCACCCACAGGTGTGAGCGAGCACCCACAGGTGTGAGCGAGCACCCACAGGTGTGAGCGAGCACCCACAGGTGTGAGCGAGCACCCACAGGTGTGAGCGAGCACCCACAGGTGTGAGCGAGCACCCACAGGTGTGAGCGAGCACCCACAGGTCTGAACGAGCACCCACAGGTCTGACCGAGCACCCACAGGTCTGACCGAGCACCCACAGGTGTGAGCGAGCACCCACAGGTGTGAGCGAGCACCCACAGGTGTGAGCGAGCACCCACAGGTGTGAGCGAGCACCCACAGGTGTGAGCGAGCACCCACAGGTGTGAGCGAGCACCCACAGGTGTGAGCGAGCACCCACAGGTGTGAGCGAGCACCCACAGGTGTGAGCGAGCACCCACAGGTGTGAGCGAGCACCCACAGGTGTGAGCGAGCACCCACAGGTGTGAGCGAGCACCCACAGGTGTGAGCGAGCACCCACAGGTGTGAGCGAGCACCCACAGGTGTGAGCGAGCACCCACAGGTGTGAGCGAGCACCCACAGGTCTGAGCGAGCACCCACAGGTCTGAGCGAGCACCCACAGGTCTGAGCGAGCACCCACAGGTCTGAGCGAGCACCCACAGGTCTGAGCGAGCACCCACAGGTCTGAGCGAGCACCCACAGGTCTGAGCGAGCACCCACAGGTCTGAGCGAGCACCCACAGGTCTGAGCGAGCACCCACAGGTCTGAGCGAGCACCCACAGGTCTGAGCGAGCACCCACAGGTCTGAGCGAGCACCCACAGGTCTGAGCGAGCACCCACAGGTCTGAGCGAGCACCCACAGGTCTGAGCGAGCACCCACAGGTCTGAGCGAGCACCCACAGGTCTGAGCGAGCACCCACAGGTCTGAGCGAGCACCCACAGGTCTGAGCGAGCACCCACAGGTCTGAGCGAGCACCCACAGGTCTGAGCGAGCACCCACAGGTGTGAGCGAGCACCCACAGGTGTGAGCGAGCACCCACAGGTGTGAGCGAGCACCCACAGTGTGAGCGAGCACCCACAGGTGTGAGCGAGCACCCACAGGTCTGAGCGAGCACCCACAGGTCTGAGCGAGCACCCACAGGTCTGAGCGAGCACCCACAGGTCTGAGCGAGCACCCACAGGTCTGAGCGAGCACCCACAGGTCTGAGCGAGCACCCACAGGTCTGAGCGAGCACCCACAGGTCTGAGCGAGCACCCACAGGTCTGAGCGAGCACCCACAGGTCTGAGCGAGCACCCACAGGTGTGAGCGAGCACCCACAGGTGTGAGCGAGCACCCACAGGTGTGAGCGAGCACCCACAGGTCTGAGCGAGCACCCACAGGTCTGAGCGAGCACCCACAGGTCTGAGCGAGCACCCACAGGTCTGAGCGAGCACCCACAGGTCTGAGCGAGCACCCACAGGTCTGAACGAGCACCCACAGGTCTGAACGAGCACCCACAGGTCTGAGCGAGCACCCACAGGTCTGACCGAGCACCCACAGGTCTGAGCGAGCACCCACAGGTCTGAGCGAGCACCCACAGGTGTGAGCCAGCACCCACAGGTGTGAGCCAGCACCCACAGGTGTGAGCCAGCACCCACAGGTGTGAGCCAGCACCCACAGGTGTGAGCCAGCACCCACAGGTGTGAGCCAGCACCCACAGGTGTGAGCCAGCACCCACAGGTGTGAGCCAGCACCCACAGGTGTGAGCCAGCACCCACAGGTGTGAGCGAGCACCCACAGGTGTGAGCGAGCACCCACAGGTGTGAGCGAGCACCCACAGGTGTGAGCGAGCACCCACAGGTGTGAGCGAGCACCCACAGGTGTGAGCGAGCACCCACAGGTGTGAGCGAGCACCCACAGGTGTGAGCGAGCACCCACAGGTGTGAGCGAGCACCCACAGGTGTGAGCGAGCACCCACAGGTGTGAGCGAGCACCCACAGGTCTGAGCGAGCACCCACAGGTCTGAGCGAGCACCCACAGGTCTGACCGAGCACCCACAGGTCTGAACGAGCACCCACAGGTCTGACCGAGCACCCACAGGTCTGACCGAGCACCCACAGGTCTGAACGAGCACCCACAGGTCTGAACGAGCACCCACAGGTCTGACCGAGCACCCACAGGTCTGAACGAGCACCCACAGGTCTGAGCGAGCACCCACAGGTCTGAGCGAGCACCCACAGGTCTGAGCGAGCACCCACAGGTGTGAGCGAGCACCCACAGGTGTGAGCGAGCACCCACAGGTGTGAGCGAGCACCCACAGGTGTGAGCGAGCACCCACAGGTGTGAGCGAGCACCCACAGGTGTGAGCGAGCACCCACAGGTGTGAGCGAGCACCCACAGGTGTGAGCGAGCACCCACAGGTGTGAGCGAGCACCCACAGGTGTGAGCGAGCACCCACAGGTGTGAGCGAGCACCCACAGGTGTGAGCGAGCACCCACAGGTGTGAGCGAGCACCCACAGGTGTGAGCGAGCACCCACAGGTGTGAGCGAGCACCCACAGGTCTGAACGAGCACCCACAGGTCTGAACGAGCACCCACAGGTCTGACCAAGCACCCACAGGTCTGACCAGCACCCACAGGTCTGAGCGAGCACCCACAGGTGTGAGCGAGCACCCACAGGTGTGAGCGAGCACCCACAGGTGTGAGCAAGCACCCACAGGTGTGAGCAAGCACCCACAGGTGTGAGCAAGCACCCACAGGTGTGAGCAAGCACCCACAGGTGTGAGCAAGCACCCACAGGTGTGAGCAAGCACCCACAGGTGTGAGCAAGCACCCACAGGTGTGAGCAAGCACCCACAGGTGTGAGCAAGCACCCACAGGTGTGAGCAAGCACCCACAGGTCTGAGCAAGCACCCACAGGTCTGACCGAGCACCCACAGGTCTGACCGAGCACCCACAGGTCTGACCGAGCACCCACAGGTCTGACCGAGCACCCACAGGTCTGACCGAGCACCCACAGGTCTGACCGAGCACCCACAGGTCTGACCGAGCACCCACAGGTCTGACCGAGCACCCACAGGTGTGAGCGAGCACCCACAGGTGTGAGCGAGCACCCACAGGTGTGAGCGAGCACCCACAGGTGTGAGCGAGCACCCACAGGTGTGAGCGAGCACCCACAGGTGTGAGCGAGCACCCACAGGTGTGAGCGAGCACCCACAGGTGTGAGCGAGCACCCACAGGTCTGAGCGAGCACCCACAGGTCTGAACGAGCACCCACAGGTGTGAGCGAGCACCATTATTTCTTCTTCTGAAATAAAATGTGGCCAGGCATTTCTGTCCTGGCCGGGAATCGAATCCGGAACTCTCGGTTGTGCGTCGAGAACGCGCCCGACTGTACTACCGGTAACCTAAACATCTAAAAAGGCGTAAATACTGTTTAAGGTTAAAATCTAGCCTAATAAATTATCTGGACAAATAGAGGGATCTTTGACAATCTGCTGGCTTTCCGTCCACATCCTCAGGTAAATTCTCGTACGGGTCCTTTGTATCAGTTTCCCCTAAGTCTACCATATTTTAGTTTTCTTTGACGTGTTTTTGAACAGTTTTCTTTGACAGTGCTTTGTCTCCTCACTTTTGATTGCTGGTATTTGAACTAAATGCGTCAATTTAATACGAAACACCTCAATTAGTTGGAGAGAAGGCTAAAATATACTTGACCTAAACTACACAATGACATTCTTGGTATATTGACCGGTGTTAGAGGGTTGAAAGTAATCGATATTTATCCTATTGCTTTATTTTCATTTCTCTTCTTGACCGACTTATTTTTATGCAAGATCATCCATGACCATTGATATTTATATACAAGGTACAATGTGCTTGTTTTATTTGATATATGTGAAGTAATGATTAAGAACATTGGCGTTCTTTCCAGTAACAGGGTTTCAGACAGAAAAAGCTACTATAGTTTAATAATTAAATTATTATTATAGGTAATATGCCTTAACTGTTCTTAGCGTCATCTATATTTTTAATTTGGTTATAATGGCCATACTCTAAACGCCATCTATATGTAGATAGCTTCAGCGAAAGTACGAGCTATCGCCGTTGTCAGTAATTTATGTTTTCGGTATAAGAAGTAATTTCAAAGTACAAATATGTGTAGCGAGTCTGAATTTGACTTAAAGGTCATGAGTCACGCACATTAATAGTTTTAAATAGCGTCATAAAGTTATTTGCTTAGCTAAACGAACTAGAGGGTTCAGTTGTTTGATAATGTGCTTTAATCCTTCACACCACCGCCCACGGGATGGGTTATAGGGTATACAAGAAAAATTTAAACTATGGATGTAGGATCCCTCGATTGTTTCAAGCATAGGTTAGACATATGAAATGAATTTTGTGAATGTAAATAGGAGTCGTCTCGTATGGGACAATTGGCATTCTGCAATGTTTCCAACCCTTCCGTAACTGGGTTCTTTTAAAACTAATCTTACGCTAGATCAAAGGTCCCTAACGTTTATGGAAATAGTGCAATGTTAAAGGATATGAAGTTAAAAACCTACTCAAAATAACAGTTATTATTCATTAACATGTACAATTTAGTATAAAAGGTCATCCAGAATATCACCAGCCCCCACACTAGCTGGCTTCGAAGATGAAAGACACCATTTCTCTGACGAAGTCTTCTCGGCCCACATGTTAGTTGCAGTTATGGAGGCTTGTTAAAGCGTTCCCCCTCTTCATTGCACTCACAACGAAGCCTACAGCGCTCAACTAGCCCCCAATAGCTGGCATCTTCCAAGAGTAAAGGCCACAACGCTCAAGTAGCCCCACTGGGTAGCTTGTCTTAAGGTAAAGCACAGTACTGCTTCGCTCTCGCCGCTTCACTGAGGTTCGTGTCGGGTCGCTGGTGGCTGGTCACCTCCCAGCACACCAGACTAGAGGATGGGAAACTAAAATTAATGGCAGGGTCAACTGTTGGAGTTCGAAACCTGGATCATAGATGGCGCTGAGGTCCGTCGCATGCGGTTCCCTGTATTCTTATGTTGTTATTGGGTGAATGTAAATAGGAGCTGCCTCGTATGGGCCAATAGGAGCTACCTCGTATGGGTCAATAGGAGCTGCTTCGTATGGGCCAATAGGAGCTGCCTCGTATGGACCAATAGGAGCTGCCTCGTATGGGCCAATAGGAGCTGCCTCGTATAGACCAATAGGAGCTGCCTCCAATGGGCCAATAGGAGCTGCCTCGTATGGGCCAATAGGAGCTGCCTCGTATGGGTCAATACGAGGCACCGTAACGTACACCAGGCACCGTTACAGTCACTTTGTACACCAACACGCTATAACTAGAGGCAAAAAAAATTAAGTATATATCATCTTTGGTGGTATAAACGCTTATTTTAGTACCGACCCATAATCAGTACTAAAATATATTATAAATCTTCACTACGTACTGTATTGATAACATTGTACTAATTATTGTTTTTGTTTTCCAGAACTAATCAGGTCTACTACTGGAGGTGTGGTTCCAGTCTGGACTGCTGAGCCGAGGCTGGTGGCCCGACAGATGGGCTAGTCGGGTGACCAACGGTGACTTATCCGTCACAAGGTGCGTAAAAGTTTTAAGTTGGCGCAAACTATTAATAATTTACTAGCCTAGCATTATAAAGTAAGGCGTTAAGTCATCAGTGGTTGTCAAGTGTTTTAAATGGTATAAAGGCGATAATATATTGACTAAGTTCTTCTACCACCTCAGGGTGCTAAGTGACAGATCAAAAACTAGTGACAGGCTCTAAGTATACCTTTGATTTTTATTTAAATTACCAGTTTCAGAGTAGCTTGCATCAGAAATAGCTTTAAATTAAAGCTTTCAAGTTAGTGTCTATGGTATGGTATAGTGGTAAATAATTTATGTATTACCTTACAGGTATTAGTTAACATGACTGACTGGAAACTGCCCTAGGGCGTCTGACAGAACGAGCGTTAACTGCGTAAAGACTAGTGAAGATTATTACATGGAAGAGTTCGCGTCCCATGCGTCGTCTGGTGCGGTAGCAGAAGTGTACGTTCCCGGCTGTACTACATACTATAAAGATGCCCGTGTTAATGTTGTGGAAGCTTGAATGTGACGGCAAGCTAGTTGTGAATGAAATAATCTTCACGCTGTTAAGGAGAGAGTTGAAATGTTAGGAAGTTTTGCCGAAATTGTAACCTATAAAACTAACACGTATCAGCTGTAATCGTTAATTATCAACTGTAACCGTTAATTGTAAACAAATACATGTTCAGTCAGATACTGGCATCTTGCACAGAAGTGGGTGCAATGGCACGAAGTAGGAAGTAATAGCGTATGGTAGTAACAAGGGAAAAGAATGTGAAATATAATAGAGCGCGCACGTAGTGTGAAAGCCTCATAATGGCAAGATATTAAGTGTACCGGGCCCGAACAGTCTATTAGAAGAGTATTAGAAGCTGCGGCCACTAGAGCTGTAGCTAAGCCCATTTAAGATAGCCTATGGTGGACAGGTGTTTAGTAAAGTTAAAATAACAGATAAAACCAGAAGATTGGAATCTATGGCCAAAGTGTCAGGTTAATAACCCCGTAGGGTTGACAATCACCTAGCAAGGGGACCTGGAAGCTACTTTGAGTGTGGAGGAGTGAATGTTTGATCACATGTTACTACAGCCGTATCAGAACCAGATAGCGAGTTTAGTTTGTAAATTGAAAACCGTTTGCATAATACGAACTGCCTTAGACCAGTTCGATTAGTTGATTAAGAAGAAACTAATTAAACAATTAAAATCCAGTTTGATAAGAGGATGGTGCTTCCGGAAATTGTTTAAGACTTAAAAGGTAGCTCGATAGAGCTTTGACCGCCCGAGTGGTATACGGTTAGTGTCATAGTTAGCGTGTGGTGTTTTAAGTTTGGTAGTGCCGTTCTCCCCCCCCTCCACCAAAACTCTAACTTCAAGACAGAGCTCAGATTAAATAGGTTTGACCCATATGACAGATGGGGAACGTTTGACAATACGTGGGCTTGCTGACCTTGAGGAACGTAGACGTAAATATAGCTGAGGGTAGCTTGAGGTAAAAAAGTTTCAGGTTACTGACAACATTGATTACTGGCAGTAATCATAAAATGTTATTTATAACGAATAAAGTGTAAATAAGCACGACCTTGGTCCTATCACTAACAGCTCGTAAAATCTGTAACAAGAAATGTTAATGTTTCCGGTCTACGTGCTGCACATAGTTCCACTAGATGTGACCGTATTCTGAATACCTGTGTTAGGAGGCAGAGGATGACGATACGTATTTTGTAGGGAGGAAGCAATAGCCTAAGCTACTCTATCCCTTTGAGATGTATTTTAACTTGATACACATTTGTGGGGACATGGTGATATTGGTGTAGGGAGCAGGAGAGGGCTCGCTCTGCTAGTACTGTAGGTGGAGGTAACAGGGAAGACGTTCTGGATCGTCATGGGTAAAGCCTTACACATGTGCATTTCTTAAATTAGGGGTGAGCTTCAGCTATTGGTCCACGGGCTGTTATCAGTCTAGGAGCACGTATACGGATTGGACTGGATTAGAGTGGGTAGGGTTAATAGAGAAATTGTACTGGGAGAAGGCAGCTATCTTTTCCGTGTAAGACATTAACCGGCAATCTGTCGTCATACACACACACACACACAAGTTCTGCTGGTAGGTAATTAATGTTGGCTAGCGTGAGGTGTACTAGGTACGAGTACACCCCAAGAACTGTAACTGTTCTCGTGTAGTGTGGAAGTGTCTACACACACGTTTCAGGGCTGTGCTTTGGTGTATTGTAGGAAAAAATGAAGTGTATAAGAGCTGCAACACGTGTTTTGGTTTTACTCGTATAATGTTTTAGGAATTGGTAATAAGGGAAAGAAAAAGTACCTGCGGGCTCACCATAGCCCGTGCTACTTGGAGCTGTTTGTTCCAAGTAGCGAATCTTTAACAACAACGGTAAAGAGAATGTAATAAGATGTTAAATGATACAATAATACTGAATGTGTTGGCTATAAGAGAAATGTGTAATGAGTTTTGACAAATTATTGTAAGGTTGGCAACATTTCATGTTTATGGTTAACAGGATGGATATTATGTAATGCCTTCCATGAAGGGCAGAGTGTGGCGAGATGTGGGACGGCCGGAACAGTTGAATATTATATATGGAGAAGCGGGCATTGGTGGAGACGAACGCGACTCTCCATAGTAGTAATGGAGTGTGTGCACTGCAGGACAATGTTATGTAAAAGGCGAGTCTGGTATCCTCATTTGCACACTTCACGTAAACAATTCTTTGGAAAGTCAAGTAAAGTTCGTAAACGCATTACCATATAGTACTATCAGTTTTTTTTTTTTTTTTTTTATTTTTATTTTTACATGCAAACATGCAAATTAAATACAATAAAAAAACAGAGAGACATATTACAAACCACAGAACAAAAGGAAAAACCCATCAGCCAGAAGGGCCGACAGCACAGCATAACAAAGTACAAAACTCAAAAATGTATTGAAAATACAGGACAAGGGTAAACACATGCAGCACAAAGTATAAACAAAATGCAGTACAGGATAAACAAATGCAAAAGAACAAAAAACACAGGCGCATATCAAACGGGACAAAACCATCGGTACACAACAAACAAAACCAACACCGGCCTGAAGGACCGAGACCCAAAATACACCTCAATACACAAAATAAGCAGAGAAGAAAAGAAAAAAAAAAACATAATAATTNCAGGTGTGAGCAAGCACCCACAGGTGTGAGCAAGCACCCACAGGTGTGAGCAAGCACCCACAGGTCTGAGGTCTGAGCACCCACAGGTCTGAGCGAGCACCCACACGTGTGAGCGAGCACCCACACGTGTGAGCGAGCACCCACAGGTCTGAGCGAGCACCCACAGGTCTGAGCGAGCACCCACAGGTGTGAGCGAGCACCCACAGGTGTGAGCGAGCACCCACAGGTGTGAGCGAGCAACCACAGGTGTGAGCGAGCACCCACAGGTGTGAGCGAGCACCCACAGGTGTGAGCGAGCACCCACAGGTGTGAGCGAGCACCCACAGGTGTGAGCGAGCACCCACAGGCGTGAGCGAGCACCCACAGGCGTGAGCGAGCACCCACAGGCGTGAGCGAGCACCCACAGGCGTGAGCGAGCACCCACAGGTGTGAGCGAGCACCCACAGGTGTGAGCGAGCACCCACAGGTGTGAGCGAGCACCCACAGGTGTGAGCGAGCACCCACAGGTCTGAACGAGCACCCACAGGTTTTGCGAGCACCCACAGGTGTGAGCGAGCACCCACAGGTGTGAGCGAGCACCCACAGGTGTGAGCGAGCACCCACAGGTCTGAACGAGCACCCACAGGTCTGACGAGCACCCACAGGTCTGACGAGCACCCACAGGTCTGACCAAGCACCCACAGGTCTAAACGAGCACCCACAGGTGTGAACCAGCACCCACAGGTGTGAGCAAGCACCCACAGGTGTGAGCAAGCACCCACAGGTGTGAGCAAGCACCCACAGGTGTGAGCAAGCACCCACAGGTGTGAGCAAGCACCCACAGGTGTGAGCAAGCACCCACAGGTGTGAGCAAGCACCCACAGGTGTGAGCAAGCACCCACAGGTGTGAGCAAGCACCCACAGGTGTGAGCAAGCACCCACAGGTGTGAGCAAGCACCCACAGGTGTGAGCAAGCACCCACAGGTGTGAGCAAGCACCCACAGGTGTGAGCAAGCACCCACAGGTGTGAGCAAGCACCCACAGGTGTGAGCAAGCACCCACAGGTCTGAACGCTTGCTCACAGGTGTGAGCAAGCACCCACAGGTGTGAGCAAGCACCCACAGGTGTGAGCAAGCACCCACAGGTGTGAGCGAGCACCCACAGGTGTGAGCGAGCACCCACAGGTGTGAGCGAGCACCCACAGGTGTGAGCGAGCACCCACAGGTGTGAGCGAGCACCCACAGGTGTGAGCGAGCACCCACAGGTGTGAGCGAGCACCCACAGGTGTGAGCGAGCACCCACAGGTGTGAGCAAGCACCCACAGGTGTGAGCAAGCACCCACAGGTGTGAGCAAGCACCCACAGGTGTGAGCAAGCACCCACAGGTGTGAGCAAGCACCCACAGGTGTGAGCAAGCACCCACAGGTGTGAACAAGCACCCACAGGTGTGAGCGAGCACCCACAGGTGTGAGCGAGCACCCACAGGTGTGAGCGAGCACCCACAGGTGTGAGCGAGCACCCACAGGTGTGAGCGAGCACCCACAGGTGTGAGCGAGCACCCACAGGTGTGAGCAAGCACCCACAGGTGTGAGCAAGCACCCACAGGTGTGAGCAAGCACCCACAGGTGTGAGCAAGCACCCACAGGTGTGAGCAAGCACCCACAGGTCTGACAAGCACCCACAGGTCTGACCAAGCACCCACAGGTCTGAGCGAGCACCCACAGGTCTGAGCGAGCACCCACAGGTGTGAGCGAGCACCCACAGGTGTGAGCGAGCACCCACAGGTGTGAGCGAGCACCCACAGGTGTGAGCGAGCACCCACAGGTGTGAGCGAGCACCCACAGGTGTGAGCGAGCACCCACAGGTGTGAGCGAGCACCCACAGGTGTGAGCGAGCACCCACAGGTGTGAGCGAGCACCCACAGGTGTGAGCGAGCACCCACAGGTGTGAGCGAGCACCCACAGGTGTGAGCAAGCACCCACAGGTGTGAGCAAGCACCCACAGGTGTGAGCAAGCACCCACAGGTGTGAGCAAGCACCCACAGGTGTGAGCAAGCACCCACAGGTCTGACCAAGCACCCACAGGTCTGACCAAGCACCCACAGGTCTGAGCGAGCACCCACAGGTGTGAGCGAGCACCCACAGGTGTGAGCGAGCACCCACAGGTCTGAGCGAGCACCCACAGGTCTGAGCGAGCACCCACAGGTGTGAGCGAGCACCCACAGGTGTGAGCGAGCACCCACAGGTGTGAGCGAGCACCCACAGGTGTGAGCGAGCACCCACAGGTGTGAGCGAGCACCCACAGGTGTGAGCGAGCACCCACAGGTGTGAGCGAGCACCCACAGGTGTGAGCGAGCACCCACAGGTGTGAGCGAGCACCCACAGGTGTGAGCGAGCACCCACAGGTGTGAGCGAGCACCCACAGGTGTGAGCGAGCACCCACAGGTGTGAGCGAGCACCCACAGGTGTGAGCGAGCACCCACAGGTGTGAGCGAGCACCCACAGGTGTGAGCGAGCACCCACAGGTCTGAACGAGCACCCACAGGTTGAGCGAGCACCCACAGGTGTGAGCGAGCACCCACAGGTGTGAGCGAGCACCCACAGGTGTGAGCGAGCACCCACAGGTCTGAACGAGCACCCACAGGTCTGAACGAGCACCCACAGGTCTGAACGAGCACCCACAGGTCTGACCAAGCACCCACAGGTCTGAACGAGCACCCACAGGTGTGAGCAGCACCCACAGGTGTGAGCAAGCACCCACAGGTGTGAGCAAGCACCCACAGGTGTGAGCAAGCACCCACAGGTGTGAGCAAGCACCCACAGGTGTGAGCAAGCACCCACAGGTGTGAGCAAGCACCCACAGGTGTGAGCAAGCACCCACAGGTGTGAGCAAGCACCCACAGGTGTGAGCAAGCACCCACAGGTGTGAGCAAGCACCCACAGGTGTGAGCAAGCACCCACAGGTGTGAGCAAGCACCCACAGGTGTGAGCAAGCACCCACAGGTGTGAGCAAGCACCCACAGGTGTGAGCAAGCACCCACAGGTGTGAGCAAGCACCCACAGGTGTGAGCAAGCACCCACAGGTGTGAGCAAGCACCCACAGGTGTGAGCAAGCACCCACAGGTGTGAGCAAGCACCCACAGGTGTGAGCGAGCACCCACAGGTGTGAGCGAGCACCCACAGGTGTGAGCGAGCACCCACAGGTGTGAGCGAGCACCCACAGGTGTGAGCGAGCACCCACAGGTGTGAGCGAGCACCCACAGGTGTGAGCGAGCACCCACAGGTGTGAGCGAGCACCCACAGGTGTGAGCGAGCACCCACAGGTGTGAGCGAGCACCCACAGGTGTGAGCGAGCACCCACAGGTGTGAGCGAGCACCCACAGGTGTGAGCGAGCACCCACAGGTGTGAGCGAGCACCCACAGGTGTGAGCGAGCACCCACAGGTGTGAGCGAGCACCCACAGGTGTGAGCGAGCACCCACAGGTGTGAGCGAGCACCCACAGGTGTGAGCGAGCACCCACAGGTGTGAGCGAGCACCCACAGGTGTGAGCGAGCACCCACAGGTGTGAGCGAGCACCCACAGGTGTGAGCGAGCACCCACAGGTGTGAGCAAGCACCCACAGGTGTGAGCAAGCACCCACAGGTGTGAGCAAGCACCCACAGGTGTGAGCAAGCACCCACAGGTGTGAGCGAGCACCCACAGGTGTGAGCGAGCACCCACAGGTGTGAGCGAGCACCCACAGGTGTGAGCGAGCACCCACAGGTGTGAGCGAGCACCCACAGGTGTGAGCGAGCACCCACAGGTGTGAGCGAGCACCCACAGGTGTGAGCGAGCACCCACAGGTGTGAGCGAGCACCCACAGGTGTGAGCGAGCACCCACAGGTGTGAGCGAGCACCCACAGGTGTGAGCGAGCACCCACAGGTGTGAGCGAGCACCCACAGGTGTGAGCGAGCACCCACAGGTGTGAGCGAGCACCCACAGGTGTGAGCGAGCACCCACAGGTGTGAGCGAGCACCCACAGGTGTGAGCGAGCACCCACAGGTGTGAGCGAGCACCCACAGGTGTGAGCGAGCACCCACAGGTGTGAGCGAGCACCCACAGGTGTGAGCGAGCACCCACAGGTGTGAGCGAGCACCCACAGGTGTGAGCGAGCACCCACAGGTGTGAGCGAGCACCCACAGGTGTGAGCGAGCACCCACAGGTGTGAGCGAGCACCCACAGGTGTGAGCGAGCACCCACAGGTGTGAGCGAGCACCCACAGGTGTGAGCGAGCACCCACAGGTGTGAGCGAGCACCCACAGGTGTGAGCGAGCACCCACAGGTGTGAGCGAGCACCCACAGGTGTGAGCGAGCACCCACAGGTGTGAGCGAGCACCCACAGGTGTGAGCGAGCACCCACAGGTGTGAGCGAGCACCCACAGGTGTGAGCGAGCACCCACAGGTGTGAGCGAGCACCCACAGGTGTGAGCGAGCACCCACAGGTGTGAGCGAGCACCCACAGGTGTGAGCGAGCACCCACAGGTGTGAGCGAGCACCCACAGGTGTGAGCGAGCACCCACAGGTGTGAGCGAGCACCCACAGGTGTGAGCGAGCACCCACAGGTGTGAGCGAGCACCCACAGGTGTGAGCGAGCACCCACAGGTGTGAGCGAGCACCCACAGGTGTGAGCGAGCACCCACAGGTGTGAGCGAGCACCCACAGGTGTGAGCGAGCACCCACAGGTGTGAGCGAGCACCCACAGGTGTGAGCGAGCACCCACAGGTGTGAGCGAGCACCCACAGGTGTGAGCGAGCACCCACAGGTGTGAGCGAGCACCCACAGGTGTGAGCGAGCACCCACAGGTGTGAGCGAGCACCCACAGGTGTGAGCAAGCACCCACAGGTGTGAGCAAGCACCCACAGGTGTGAGCGAGCACCCACAGGTGTGAGCAAGCACCCACAGGTGTGAGCGAGCACCCACAGGTGTGAGCGAGCACCCACAGGTGTGAGCAAGCACCCACAGGTGTGAGCAAGCACCCACAGGTGTGAGCGAGCACCCACAGGTGTGAGCAAGCACCCACAGGTGTGAGCGAGCACCCACAGGTGTGAGCAAGCACCCACAGGTGTGAGCAAGCACCCACAGGTGTGAGCAAGCACCCACAGGTGTGAGCAAGCACCCACAGGTGTGAGCGAGCACCCACAGGTGTGAGCGAGCACCCACAGGTGTGAGCGAGCACCCACAGGTGTGAGCGAGCACCCACAGGTGTGAGCGAGCACCCACAGGTGTGAGCGAGCACCCACAGGTGTGAGCGAGCACCCACAGGTGTGAGCGAGCACCCACAGGTGTGAGCGAGCACCCACAGGTGTGAGCGAGCACCCACAGGTGTGAGCGAGCACCCACAGGTGTGAGCGAGCACCCACAGGTGTGAGCAAGCACCCACAGGTGTGAGCAAGCACCCACAGGTGTGAGCGAGCACCCACAGGTGTGAGCGAGCACCCACAGGTGTGAGCGAGCACCCACAGGTGTGAGCGAGCACCCACAGGTGTGAGCGAGCACCCACAGGTGTGAGCGAGCACCCACAGGTGTGAGCGAGCACCCACAGGTGTGAGCGAGCACCCACAGGTGTGAGCGAGCACCCACAGGTGTGAGCGAGCACCCACAGGTGTGAGCGAGCACCCACAGGTGTGAGCAGCACCCACAGGTGTGAGCAAGCACCCACAGGTGTGAGCAAGCACCACAGGTCTGAGCGAGCACCCACAGGTGTGAGCAAGCACCCACAGGTGTGAGCGAGCACCCACAGGTGTGACGAAGCACCCACAGGTGTGAGCGAGCACCCACAGGTGTGAGCGAGCACCCACAGGTGTGAGCGAGCACCCACAGGTGTGAGCGAGCACCCACAGGTGTGAGCGAGCACCCACAGGTCTGAGCGAGCACCCACAGGTGTGACGAGCACCCACAGGTGTGAGCGAGCACCCACAGGTCTGAGCGAGCACCCACAGGTGTGAGCAAGCACCCACAGGTTGAGCGAGCACCCACAGGTGTGAGCAAACCCACAGGTGTGAGCAAGCACCCACAGGTGTGAGCAGCACCCACAGGTGTGAGCAAGCACCCACAGGTGTGAGCAAGCACCCACAGGTGTGAGCAAGCACCACAGGTGTGAGCAAGCACCCACAGGTGTGAGCGAGCACCCACAGGTGTGAGCGAGCACCCACAGGTGTGAGCGAGCACCCACAGGTGTGAGCGAGCACCCACAGGTGTGAGCGAGCACCCACAGGTGTGAGCGAGCACCCACAGGTCTGAGCGAGCACCCACAGGTGAGCGAGCACCCACAGGTTGAGCGAGCACCCACAGGTGTGACCGAAGCACCCACAGGTCTGAGCGAGCACCCACAGGTCTGAGCGAGCACCCACAGGTCTGAGCGAGCACCCACAGGTCTGACCGAGCACCCACAGGTCTGAACGAGCACCCACAGGTCTGAACGAGCACCCACAGGTGTGAGCGAGCACCCACAGGTGTGAACGAGCACCCACAGGTGAGCGAGCACCCACAGGTCTGACGAGCACCCACAGGTCTGACCAA